>CAUYSK010094343.1:0-25588 GCA_963575035.1 Avahi laniger | reverse complement strand
ATAAATAAATAGGGGGCAAAACCAGCCAAAATGAAAACATACTAGGAAGAAACCTTTACTTGCCAACACTGGAGACAGAAAGCTTATATATATTACATAAACAGTACATGCAAACTAACTTGAAAATCAAGAACCCTATATCTACAGGGGCAAACACTTTGAAGCAATAATTCACTATACATGGAAAAATATTCACTTTTGATATAATCGAAGGGATGGAAATTAAGACAATAATGAGAGATGTTCAGTGTGGTTGTTTTTCATTGGGGGAAAATGTAAAACCTAATACCCAACGCTGGTGACAGGATGAAGGAAACAGCCAGCCCGTGCACTGCCAGTGCCTCTGCACATTGACACAGGACTCGTGGAAAGTAATTTGGCTTACGTATCAAGAGCTAGGAAGATGTTCACGATATTCGACCTCCTATTCCCTCTTCTGGGAACCCTTCCAAAAGAAAAGTGAAATCCACAGAGCTGTGCTACTTGTGTTGGCGAGTAAACCTGATGCCTACCACAGGTGAAGAGGTTAACAGATCACGGTACCTCCACTCTACAGACAAACACGTCACCATCAATGGCTCTGCAGCAATATGGAAATGCTCGTGATTATCTGGACACAAAATTATTTGTATATCATAATTCTAACTATATCGAAGTAGATAATTTTTTAAGAGATTGGTATAGAGTAAATAAAAGGAATATTTGTGGCAGCATAAGAAGAAAGAAATATGGATAACTGTATCATTTTCTAAATTTCCTTTATTCCTTTAATAAATTTTTAAAACGTAACTTTATTGGTAGATTTAATGTTCGATTATATAGAGAGATAATATCACATTCCTAGTTGGTAATATTAAATATTGAAATAATTTAAATTATCTCCAAATTAATCCATAGATTACAATGATTAATCTAAATCTTAAACTGATTTTTTTTCTTTTTTGGAGACAGGGTCTCACTATGTCACCCAGACTAGAAGGCAGTGGCCTGATCATAGCTGACTGTAGCCTCGAACTCCTGGGCTCAAACGATCCTCCTGTCTCAGGCTCCCAAGTAGCTAGGACTACATACAGGTTCGTGTCACCATGCCTGGCCAGTTTTTTTTTTTAATTGACAAAATTACTTGTTTTAGTTCTGAGTGCTATAACAAAATACCATAAGCTGGGTGGCTTAAACAACAAACATTTATTCCTCACTGTTCTGGAGGCTGGGAAGTCCAAGGTCAGGCACTGGCAAATACAGTGTCTGGTGAGGACCTGCTTCCTGGTTCATAGACAGTTGTCCTCACAGGGCGAAGAGTAGGCAAGATGTCTCAGGACTCTTACGAGAACATTAATCCCATTCACGAGGGCTCCACCTTCATGATCTCTTTCACCCTAATCACCTCCCAAAGGTCCCACCACCTAATACCATCACATTAGGGGGCCAGGGTTTCAACACATGAATTTTAGGGGAATACAAACATTCAGTCCATACCGTTACTTTCAATTTCAACTGGAAGAATAAACATGTGAGAATAAAAAAGAATAAAAGATTATGCTAACAGAGAAGTATAATTAAAGGAGACTTGCTTTACATAATTTTAAAACAAATTATAAGGCAACAAAAATTAAATTATCATGGTGTTGACTCAAGTTTAGACATACAACTTATTGAGACAGAATCATTCTCCCAGAAAGAAGGGCCATCAAAATGTAAATTTGGGATAAAGGAAGGAATGGAAAAGCATTAAGAAATGTTATAATTATGTAATAAATGCTCTTGAGATAGAAATGTAAAAAATTGGAGGAATCTACTAAGATATCACACTATACATAAAAATACCTGTTAGAAGGATTAATCAGAAATTATAACTGGAAGACTACTGTTATAAAATTCAAAACTTGGGGCTAGAACACTTTTGATTACATAAAAATTTACATCTTTAGTATGTTGAAAAAGTGTAAGAGCGAACAGTACATATGATGGTCAAAGGGTAAAGAAATTGGTTTTAAAAAAACAAAATCCACCAATATAAACAAAGAATCTGAAGAAATAATTCACAACAGAAGAACTTAAACTAGAAAAGCGAATTAATGGGAAAGGGTTGCTAGTAACCAGACATTCAAAATAAAACAAAATAACAAAATCATGTAACTAAAAAATTTACAAAAATATTAATACCTGCTGTTAGTGAAAAGTCACTTATAAATTATTGGGGCTTATGTGGTCTGACCTTTCTGGAAAGTAATTTGACAATTTATCTCAAGAATCATAAAAATGTTTTTACCATCCAATCCAAAAATCCTGTTTGGGGACTCCAAATACAATGCAAAAGAAATAAAAAGTTAGATGCCATAAAGATGTTCACAAAATCATTACGTATAGTGGCAAAGTCAGAACCCCAACTTAAATATGCAACAGTTGGGGAACTGCTCAATAAAGTGTGATGGGCCCACTGGACCGTAACTGGCATTAAACATGGGTAACAGGAAAACTAAGTGGCAATGTCTGATCCTGGCCTGGGTCGCCTCCACTGTACTGGAGTCAGAATTCTGGCGTCTTGATGGGCAAAAACAAGTAAGCATCCCCCTTTCCAGAATTCTGCCTTGGTCTGGATACTTTCTAGCTGGAGGCGATACTATATATATGTGGGAAACCTGGAAGGGAATAAAAAAATTATTGCTTTAGGGATATTGCTTTAGTAGGGCTTTGGGATTGAGGAAGCCTTTTTTCCTCTAAATTCCGATGAATTGTCTTATATTGTTTTTACAGTGATTTTAATTATAGTACTTATTTTAGTAATAAGAAATGATTTCTTTCTGATTTAAACAATAGATGTTTCCTCATTTATATAATGGGGATAATGATAGCACATGTAGACGAGCAGTGGTGGGTTACACCTGTAATCCTGGCACTCCGCGAGGCTGAGGAAGGAGGATGGCTTGAGGTCAGGAGTCTGAGACCAGCCTGAGCAAGGGCGAGACCCCGTGTCTACTAAAAATAGAAAAATTAGCCAGCGTGGTGGCATGTGTCTGTAGTCCCAGCTACTCGGGAGGCTGAGGCAGGAGGATCGCTGGAGCCCAGCAGTTTGAGGTTGTTGTAAGCTATGATCCCACTGCACTGTACCCAGGACAACAGAGCAAAGTTCTGTCTTTAAAAACAAAAAAGTACCTATAGATAAGGAAACAGAGACCCAGGGAGGTCAAAGCAGCTTGCCCAAGGTTATTCAGTTTGTAGTGCCAGGGCTCAAAACCAGGTGGTCTACTACCAAAGTCTGTGTCTTAACCACAAGATTATACTGCTCCTGGTGTGTGTGCCAGATGTGTCACAACAAGGAAAACGATGAACAGCTAAGTGGCTAGATTGGTAATATAAACGACTATTACTAAGACCCAACGCATATGAGAGCTGAGAACAGGAGCCGATAACTCAGTTCGGTGGAACTGCAGGCTTGGTTTCTAACCCTGCTTCAGCCGGGACACTATTTGACTCTCCTAAGTGCTGCCTGCTGCCCTCGTCCCGGTCCCCAGACAACCTCAAGGGCTGGGAGTACCTGTTCTCCCCTTGCCCCCACTACGCTCTCATGTTGCAGCGGGGACCCCCTCAATCCAGGCCCTCACACTTACATGATCGGCCACGCTGGTGCAGCCTCCTGCGAGGATGAGGGCCCGAGACACGTCCTCGGAGCCACTGAGGGCCGCGTAGTGGAGGCAGCTCAGCTTTTTCTAGAGAGAAACAGGCAGCAACGCAAAGTCACAGGGACCCTCCTAGTGGGGTTTACAAAGCTCTTTGGGATCATTTTCCCATCTGTGGCTCACAACCCCCCTGGGACTTTTATTCCCATTAAACTCTGAGACTGGAGAAATCAATGGCCTGCCTGGGCCTGGTGACCAGTGAAAGGAACTCACTGTGGCCTCAGCCTCTTCCTCACCCCCACTGCAAACTGCAGAACGTGGACCAGAGCCCGCCAAATTCCTTGGCTGGTGAAGACATGCAGATTTTAGACTCTGAGGAGATGGTTTCCGAAGAAAACGAATAAATACGACTAAGATTTGCCAGTACCAGGCAAACCCCACCTGGCACGCACTGCCCGGCACGAGCTGGTCCCAGGTGGCCAAGCAGGAGCCTGGCAGGCTGGAATGGAGCCAATCTCGGGTGGGCCTGCGAAGTGCTCCCCTCCAGTCAGAGCCCAGCCCTGGCCCAACTGCCACCTCGCACAGGATGCGCACCAGACAGGCCCCACCAGGGTGACCAACTGTCCCAGGCTGCCCAGGACTGAGGAATCCCTCGGACCTGGGACTTTCAGCTTCAAAATCAGGACAGTATGGGGCAGACCCGGACAAGCTGGCCACTCTGCCAAAGTCCCCACTGAGGTAGTGCATGGCGTGAGAGAGACTCACTCCACCTCCGGTGGGAAATGCAGTCATCGTGGGCTCGCCCGTCCTCGGAGACCTGAGTGTGGAGACAGAACGTGGCCTCTGCCAGAAACCTCAAGCCAATGCTCCCAGTGGCCACCCAGCTGGACTCCACCTCCCCACTCGCTGAATTCCTACTGCTGCTACTATGCGGGAGGCCCAATGTCATCTCGCTTCTTTTGTCCCCCCTTCCAGGACCTAGTACTGTGCTGGGCACAGAAAAAGGGCCTTGGGGGGAGGGGGGGCAAGGGCAACACACGTAACCTAAACATCTGTACCCCCATATTATTCTGAAATAAAACAAAAAAAAAGGGCCTTGGTGACCAAAGCACCACACCACGCCGACGAGAGGACAGTGCTGGGTCCTATCTCTGGCCTCCCTGTTCCCCACCCTCCGGGGGTAGCTCCCACACCCCTCGGGGGAGTTCTGCAAATTAAGTCTTTCGTGATTATAAAGCACTGGTGATTATTCACATTTAGGGGAGTTTAACATTGATGTTATTATTACTGAATTTACATCTGCCATGTTGCTATTTATTTTCTGTATGTCTCCTGTCTTTTTCATTCCTGTGTCTCATTGACTGCCTTCTTTTATATTAAATAATTATTTTTAACTTTATTTGCATTTATTTTATTTATACAACTGAGTTTATTCTGGGGCCACAAGTTTTTGTTTCTTCTATTTCCCATAGGATACCTTTTTCTTCTGTGCAACTTCCCCTTCCGGTTTGGGTACAATTTGTTCCTTTTCAGTAAGGACCATCTCAACAGGCAGCGGAGCTCATGCCTGGGTCAACCCCCCACGAGCTGTGAGTGAGACGGCGCATCTTCGGTGCTTTGCTCACCACTGTGTGCTCGATGACCAGAGAATCTGTGTCAAAGCCCTTAAGCTCAGTATTACTGTCTGCATTTTTAAGCACGTGAAGCAAAAATTCGGCTCTCTTGGTGGAGTGGGGGGATGGAGAGACTGGTTAATGGGTATAAAGAATAAGTTCCAGTGTTCAATAGCATAGTGAGGGCGACCACAGTTAACAACAATTTATTGCGTATTTCAAAGCAGCTAGAAGAGAAGATTTGAAATGTTCCCAACACAAAGAAATGATAAATGTTTGAGGTAATGGGTATCTTCATTACTCTGATCTGATCATTACACATTGCATGTATGTATCAAATATTGCATGTATCCCATAAATATGTATAATTATTATGCGTCAACAGAAAAAATTCAGCACTCTTTTGGGCCACCAACCCTATGTCCAGCCCCACTGTTTGGCCTGGGCGCACCTACCCCTGTCACCATTCAAGGACAAAATGGCACACATCACTTCAGTAAAGTGACATCTTTCGGACACTTGGTGGCCTTTTGGATATGCACAGCCTTGATGGCCTGGGCAGTTTCACGGGTGTTCTTAAAGCAAACACGAAGATTTGGACCTCTTGGTCTGCAAGGCTGTGCGGGTTTTTCTGGATCAAGAGAATAGCGAACCATTTTCACAGATCACCTCGAGCCAACGAAGGGAAGAGGTAGAGCCCGGCTCCTGGCAGAATTCATGAGCACTCGCCCCTTTGGGACATTCCCAGCTGAAGCTAAATAAATATGCTTTCGTATGCCATTTTAATTCCTCTATTTTTTTAACTACCTGTATATTTTTGCTATTATTATTTATATTTTATTATTATTAACATTTTTGCTATATTATTAACATTTAGAACAAAGGGAGAATTCCAGACCCTGAAGCCATTCAACCAGCCAAGAAAGGTTATTTGTCACTGATTTAAAAATAGAAAGCAAAACAAAAACACCAACTCTACCTACAGAAAGGCCACCCCCACTACACCCATGTCCAGGTCACAGAGAATTTCTACGGCAGAATTGAGGAGTACCATGGGGAGGAAGAGCACCAGGGCTGTCACACGGCCAGGTCCCAACCTGTGGGCCAGCGTCGCTGCACTGGGCTGGGTCTCCAAGCCAGGGGACAGCCCCGTCAGTGGGCGGGAGCTCTGGCGTGAGGGGAATAGGCTTTTGAGACACAGCTTTGCTGCTTACTGGCTTGTGACCCTGAGAAAGTCCTCACTAAGCTTCAGTTTTCTCATCTGTCAGATGGGTGACATTTTTCTGAGGAAATAGTTATAAAGTGGCTTTGTGAATTATCAAGAGCCCACAAGACACTAACAGGTGTTGAGGCCCTGTGGTGTCCTGGGCACGGTGCCAGGCATTCGATTCCCACGGCAGGGTAAGAAGTAAGCGTGTATCATCCCATTGTGCAGTAGGGAGATGAGGCTCGGAGAGGCTACGTAACTTGTCTAAGGTCACAGGCCAGCAGCGGAGAAGCCAAGATCAGAACCTGGCCTGCCGCCTCGCTGTCAGGAGTGACTGTGGCCGCTGCTGTGGGCAAGGCCACGGCCCGGCAGCCCGGGGCAGGCATCGGTGTCGGGAGGCCCGGCTACCTGGGTGAGGGCGTTCACGCTGCTCCCAGCCCCGAGCAGGAGCCGCACGCAGTCGGGGTGGATCCCTTCCGCGGCCGCATGCAGGGCGGTCAGGCCTTCCTGAAACACATGGGCAGAGGCGTGAGGATGGCGGGGCTGGGGGCGCTGATCGAGGTGACCCCAGACCCACAGTGAGAGGACACCCCGTGCGCATGGCTCTGGGGCTCCTTGAACTGTCCGCTGCCCTGCTACTGAGGACGAGTGTGCTCACCTGTGGTCTCCTGAGCGCACACCTGATGTCCCCACTTTGCGGAGCACACACAGGCACAGGCACCCCTGCTCCCGTCTCTGCTCACGTTCTCCTCACCGTCAGCCTCTCTGTCTATTCCCTCCCACTCCAGGACGCTGTGCCGGACCGTCCTGACCGTGGCGACTCCTCCCCTCTTGAACACATTCTCCGTGTCCCCCTTCCTGGTGCTCCATCTTGCCTAGCGTCCCCACTAAGCCTGCAGTGCTGTGCTCGTCTTTTCCCGGTGGGCTGTCGGTCCTAGAACATGTCCTCGGCTTCCTGGCTTCGGATTGCACCAGGGGCTGGGGTTCCTCGGAGGCAGGGAGCGAGAGAGTCGCGCATCTCTGCATCCCCGGGCGGTGACTCACCGCGTTCCGCTCCTCCAGGTCCAGCCCCAAGTCCACCAGCTGCTGCAGCACGGCCACGTGGCCCCGGCCGGCAGCCAGGTGAAGGGCCGTGTTCCCCTCCTGCGGGGAGAAGGGCTCCTGAGGGGCTGGCAGACCACAGAGCCCCAGAATCGGACCCTCGCAGGCCTCAAAGACCCACTGGAGCTGCCTTTCATTTTACAGACAGGGAAGCTGAGACCCAGAGAGGGAAAGTGACATGTCCAGGGCCACAGAGCATGTCTGTGACAAGCTGAAGCCCTGCATACTGGGTCATTGTCACCCTGCCCCTGAGAGCTGTGCCATGATGATGCTCAGGAGCATGTTCAAGGGCCAAGCTCTGGTCTCTCTTTCCCGACACTTCAAGGCAGACACATTGGTTAAAACAAAACCAAATCTGCTTTCCATGCACCTGTCTAAAGACACTCCCTCCTGGGGTCCCCCAGACCCACCCCCGCTCACTGCTCAAGGCTCCAGAAGCTCCCTCTGAGCACAGGCTGTTCCCAGGCAGCTGCCTGCTTCAAGTCCTTGCTGGAGACATCAGCTTCTCATGGAAAGACGTGGCCCTCCCTGACCACACCTCTGTCCCCCTGAGCCCCTTTGCCTGCCCTGCTATTCCTTCCCTTCCCATAGCACTGGTCACTGGCTAACACGCTGCCACCGATGGTGCGCTGTGCTTATTGTGTGTTGTCTGACTTTTCTGGCTGGAACATGCGCACCACCAGGGCAGGGCTTTCCATCAGTTTTGTCCTCTGAAGCTTCCCCAAGTTCCTAGAATAGGGCCTGGGCACATGGAAGACACTCAGTCGATATTTGTTCAATGAGTCAGTAATGTGACAAGGTTTTCGGGATTGTGTGGAGAGCATGACCTGTGTCCTCTGGCACTGGAGAGCCAAAGGACTGGTAGTTGCCTCGTGCTTGGAAAGTCTAAAGGTGACAGTGACAGAACCAAGAGAAAAGTGGCTGCACAGGGCAGGGCAAAGGGCACAATGTTCTTTGTATTAGAAGTGGCCCCCGCTGAGGTCAGCCAGCTTGGGGTTGTCCTTTAAAGGGGTCTTACCGTAGACCGGGAGGGTGAAAGGGCCCTAGAAAAGGGAGCACAGCTGGAAGTGGCCAAAGAAAAGGTATGTCCCTACAGAGGAAGCACAGGGGGAGGGCCAGAGCAAGCACCCCCGAGCAACCCACAGAAGCACACAGAAGAGAAGATCCAGCCTTGGCTATTCATCGCAGCAGAAGGCACCTGGGACATAATGCAGCTGAACTGGCCATGGGGGACTCCTGGCTCAAGCTCTTCCCTCCAATACCTTCCTAAGAAAAGGATCGGGCCAGGCTCAGTGGCTCAGGCCTGTAATCCCAGCGCTTTGGGAGGCCAAGGCAGGAGGATCGCATGAGGCCAAGAGTTTGAGACCAACCTGGGCAGCACAGAGAGACTCTGTCTCTACAAAAAATTTTAAAATAGCCAGGCATAGTGGTGTGCGCCTGTAGTCCCAGATACTCGGGAGGCTGAGGCAGGAGGATGGCTCAAGCCCAGGGGTTCAAGGCAGCAGTAAGCTATGACTGTGCCACTGCACTCCAGCCTGAGTGACAAAATGAGACCCTGTCTTTAAAAAAAATTTAAAATTAAAAAATACAGGAAAGGATCAAGACATTCATACTGAGGCACAGATCTTTAGAGTCCAATGAAGATGTGAACATATACTAAAGCCAAAGCAGTACTTAAAAAACATACCCCCAATGATAAATCTACACAGATATAAAACAGCTATAGCTATCTTATGGTACCAAAGATGAAACATTCGAATTTCCTTTATGATTATACTATTATATTAATAAATGAAAGCTAAGCTTAAAAAATCCCCCGTCGACAGTTTTGTTGGTTCTGCTCCTCCCCGACCCTCTCTGCGGACAGCACACAGCAGCCCAGCAAGGACCGGCGGGGGGAATGCTCCACAGTGTGACGCCTTTGTGCTCAAAGAGACACAAAGGAGCATGAACCGCGAGGGGCCAATATGTGCCCAGTCAGCAGGGCGTGAAGACCACTGTGGGGCTTTCTTCTTCCCGCTGGGGCACGAATCTCCACATCCTGCCATTCGAAGCTGCAGGTGGCAGACACGGACACCTAACTCATCCTTAGACGGGGCAGGGCGGGGGGCTCAGAGGCAGGAGAGCTGGGAGGAAGGCAGCCTTGGCCTTGAGCCCGGTGCCCTCTCCCTTCACCCATGGGGATGCCCAGCATCTCCACCTCTGGGAGACCTTGACAGCAACGGTCGCTCTTCCTAGTGGAATCACTCACTCTGGGCTCTCAAAGCCTCCCTTTCGTCCATTGCAGCACACATGGCATAACCTGTCTTGTCATTGGCTCTGACAGGTCCCTCTTCCCTAGCAGGCCTTGAAAAACGTCCTGTGCCCAAATGAAATTCAAAATGAAAACACTCCTAACCTGAAAACACAAAACTTAACAGGCGTATGCAATTTTAAAAGCTTCTTTGTAGAATTTCTGATTGCAAGATTCTGGGTAAGTTCATCAAAGCTGGATTTTCTCCTTCTCTGCCTCTGGTGCTCCTGCTCTCCTGGCCCTGAGATGCGGTCATCTTTGCCTCCTGGGTAAGCCTGTCCTGGCCCCTCTCTGTATTCCCAGTGCCTGGCACGGGGCAGGACCTGCTCAACCCATGTTTCCAGAATGAAAGAAACCAGCCTGACCTGAGTCTTACGACCTGACTCAGCCTTTTCATCCCAAAGGATGAGTGTGGATGGACTCAGTGCAGGCACCAAGGGTGTCAGCGCCCCTGGGAGCAGCCTGCTGAGGAGGGCAGGCACAGGGTTATGCGTCAAGATACTGGTTCCAAACCCAGCTATGCCTTTGCCTTGCTTTGTGACCTCGGCTAGAGCATCCCCCTCTCTGGGCCTCAGTTTCCACAGCTGTAAGATGAGAAAGTTGAACTGGCCCTTGATGAAGACTCCTTCCAGTTCTAAGATCCTGCGGCGCATTGTTTGTGAGCTCTCCATCACCACAACACGAACAGGACTCCCTCACCTGGCCGGGCACATTCATCAGAAGATTAGCCATGGAGTTCATCCCTTTGTTGGAAGCATCATTTAGAATTTGCTGCAATATATTTTGTCTGATGATTCACAATAGTCCACTGGTAAGAGTCATTTGCAGGGTAGCTCCTTCCGGTCCCCATCCCTCACCCCTTCTCAAATCGGCAAAATCCTGCTAACAAAGTCTCCACCCCGAAAGACCTAATCCCTCCTCGGCGCTCCCATCCTACTATCGCCATAACCTCAGTCGGGCATGAATCACAGGGAAGGCGAGTAACCAGCGGGGGTGTGGCCACCATCCTTGGCAACAGATCACCCCAGTGGATCCCAGTCCTGCCCAACCCACACCAGGCGGTGCTGCCAACCACCCCGATCTGCCGTCCCGGATCATAGCTCTTGACTTGATCATCACCACTTTGGATCAAAGCTCTCGACTAGGATTGTGGCGCTGAGTTCCTTGAGTGAGAAACTGTGTCCTGGGCATCTTTATGCCACCAACCTGTAGCACAGGGCTGGCCCATAGCATGTGCTGGTAAAATGCCTGCTGGATAAACATAAGACACACTCTGGTCTTTGGGCCCCCGGCCCCTCCGGCACAGCAGGGTCAGAAGTAGGCACAGGTGAGGAGGAGCCAGAGTCTGGCAGGTGGCAGGGGCTTCTGCACCCTGGTCGAGAGCCCAGAGCCTCAGGGTCACAGTACCTTGTCTTTGACGCTGTGGTCACAGCCAGAGCCCACGAGGAAGTCCAGAGCATCCAGCTGCCCATGCTCAGCTGCCCTGTGAAATGCCGTCCTTCCCAACTGGCCGAGAAGAGAAGGAGCGTGATCCTTCCTTGCCCAGCCAGGGGGCACGCTCACCCTGTGCGCCTGCCTCTGTTTCCCCAACCACCCTGGCATTGCAGGGGCCTCTCCTGCCCCAGACGTTCTCTTCTTTCCTTCCCCCGCCCCACACACCCTGCCTGGAAAATCCAGACCCAACTTCTTAACAAGAGTCACCTGGTGAAGGTCCCTCCCTGCTGAAATCCTCCCTGCTGCCTAATGGATGAGGAACAGATTCCTGAGGCTGGGGGTCAAGATCTCCAGAGGGGCCCCCAGCACTCCCAGGCCTTCCCGCCCAAGATTCCAGTCCACCAGAACCCACACCAGATCCCTTTCCCACCTCCAAAGCTCTAGCAAGGCTCTCGCCTCCATTTGGTCTCACACCTCTGATTTCCAATCTTACCCATGAATCTAGTTAATTCACCAAATGCCACTTCCTCCAGGAAGCAAAGCAGTGGCTCTCTTCTCTAACCTGTCTAAGGGCCTCTCTGAGGCCATGGACCATGCTCTGCTCACATTCTGCTCGTCTGTAGCCCAATACCTCTTCTGCCCACAGAGCAAAGGATGCGCTCAAAGAGGGCGGTAACCCAGTGGGCAAGAGTGGTCCCAGGAGCCCCCAGCCCAGTGGGAAAGACAAGTAGCCGGAGGCGCTCTCACCTGGTCTGCGTGGTCCAGGGCCATATCTTCCAGGTCCTCTGTTATGAACGCCAGCACTGGCACGTGGCCTCTTTGGGCTGCGCAGTGCAGTAAGGTCAAGCCATCCTGGAAACAAGCCCAGGGTGGTCCCTGCAGTCTGCGAAGGGAAGCCCCGCTCACACACCGCAGTCTCCCAGACGGTGAGTGTCCTGGCCAGAGCACAGCTTCCCCATGAAAACGACACTGTAAATGACGAATGGGCCCCTGGGATAATCCTCTCGGGTGCACACTCAGCCCTAGAGGGGCTGGTGGGAGTGGGGACACCAGAGTTCAAATCCCAGCTCTGGCACTCGTCAGCTTGTGGTCTGGGGCCAGCTGCCCCCACCTCTCCGAGCCTCCATTTTCACATATGTCACAAATTAGGTAATAATGCCTGACCACCTCAGTTGGTGATGGAGAGGACCTACAGGATAAGTGTTTTATAAACTGAAAAATGATTCACACGTGTAAGATGAGGTCGTATAGCACTAGCAGTCCCCAGAACATCACCGCAGAACAGTTAAGAAGGTTCTGGGCATCCATCTGCCTCCCTTAATACAGCTGCTAATGAAGAAGCAGGTGACTAAGTGCCCAGTGCATATCACTAGGAGGTGACCTCCTAACCTTCCAGGGAGGACTGCGGGTAGACGTGGTCTGCAGGGACTACAGGGAGGTGGCCAGGGTTGGGGGTGCGGGGTAGACAGGAAGCAGCTCTCCTGAGCCCAGAGGCAATAATCAAAGGAGAGAGGCTTGCAAGGCCTGTTTATGACTCAGAGTATGCGCCGCTGCCCTGCACTAAGGTCAAGTTATTCGAAGCACTGTGTTAAGTAGCAGATTGCAACCCATCAGTGGGTCATAAAAACCAACAGAACAAGGTTTTATATCTTGTTTACATCCCTTCTCTGGGAGCCGTCGGGCATTGTCACCATGGCCAGCATGATCCTAACAATGACACGAGGCAGACTTCTTATGTGACGCTGCCCTTTTTGACATCTAGTGAAGCCTGTGGACCCCTTCTCAAAATAATGTTTACTTAAATACAAAAATAAATTATATAGGAAAAAAATTTTAATCAAATACATAAGCTTGCAATTAGCATTAGCTTCCTACTGCTGCTATAGCAGGTTACCATAAACTTACTTAAAACAGCAGCGGTTTCCTGTCTTACAGTACTGGAGGTCAGAAGTCTAAAGTGGGTAGGCAGGGCTGCATTTCTCCTGGGAGCTCTAGGAGCAAATCCGTTTCCTGGCCTTTTCCAGCTTCTAGAGGCTCATGGCCCGCATTGCTCCAACCTCTGCTGACTTTGTCACACCTCGTCTCTGTCCCTCCTGCCTCCCTTTTTCCCCTGAAAGGACCTCTGTGGTTACACTGGGCCTTTGTGAATAATCCAGAATAATGTCCCCACCTCGAGGTCTTTAACTTAATCCTATCTGCCAAATTCCTTTTGGTTCTAGGGATTAGGATATGGACATCTTTAGTGGGGCCATTATTCTGCCTACCATAAGAGGAAACCAATTATATTGAAATAGAGTTATCAAAATATTAAAAACCAGGTTTTCAATCTAGTAACATATGTACTTCCTTACTGATCCATTAAACAAAAAGATCTAGTAGAAGGTCTACTAACCGCCATTATTTCAAAGTATGAATGTAAGGAGTATTTTAAGATAACTGCAAAGACTTTAATGTGATATGAAAATAGCTACATTTTCTATCAGTGATAAAGTTACAGATACTAATGCCACCTACATTCATCATCATTGAAAGAAATGCTAAATTTTCAAGAAGTTACTGAAAATAAATATGCACTTTTTTCTGATCCAAGTTCATAGGTGCCCTAAATTTTCTCCGAGAACCCTGGTGAGAACTCCTAGCTGAAGGCATGTGGTCCAGAAATGGTTGCATTTTCCTAAGGGCCACTGACACCCTAAAAGGTGAGACACTGGTGGAGGGATTCCAGGCACTCTGACTTGCCAGGGCCTTCCTCCCTCAAACCACAGCCCGTGCCAGTGAGCAGCAAGGGAGGCCAGGTCCCCTAGTGTGCCAGGCACCGAGCCAGGTACTTTACACACAGCACTGCCCTTGCCCCGCCACAGCTCCAAGGTGGGTACCAGCATCCCCATTTCCAAATGGGAAAACTGAGGCTCAGGGCGATAAAGTAACTCGTCCAAGGTCCCAGGGTTGGTAAACGGTGCTGTGGTCCTTCCACCCCACCCTAGTGACCACAAGGGAGGCAGGGCCCAGTATGAAGGTGAAGGAGGCCGCACCTCCTTCTCATTTAATCTTCCCAACTACCCTCTAGGGGAGTCACCTTGATTCCTCTCTTGTAAATAGAGGCTGGCCAGCGGGCTGGGGACTGTCCCAACACAGCTATGTAGTAAGTGATCAGAAGAAAAAGAAAGAGGAACAGGCAGACGTGGGGTGGGGGGACCACAGGGGACAAGCAGGGGCAGGGGCGGAGGGAGCACACGGGCAGCGGGCAGGGGGCCTGCCCTCCTCTGAGGCCTTACCTTGTTCTCACAGTGGATCTTGGCCCCCGAGTTGACCAGGATCTGGAGGATCCGCAAGTGGCCGAACCAGGCAGACAGGAGAAGCGCGTTCATCCCAAACTAGGGGAGAGGACACGGAAGGAGGCGAGGAGAATGTGAGGAGGTGTGGCCGTGCCACCTGGGCCCTGTGTCTGCATGGCAAAACCGTAGGACGGTGAGGGACCATAAGTGCCACTCAGTCCAGGGAGAGCCGAGCTTTAGGAATTTAAAGACCAGGAATTTTTTTTTAACAGAGGTTGATATACTATAGCAAATTTTTTTTTTTGTTTTGGCTAAATGAAATTTTAAAATAAGACAGCTGCCATTTACTCTCGTCATCATTTCATAAAAAAAGGCCACTTTAAAACAAAAAAAAAAATTTGGAAGGAACCAATCTCAGAATATAGTCTTTACAAATACAGTTCATAAAAACACACTACATTGTCCTTCCTTGTTTTCTTTTCCTTTTTTTTTTTTTTTTTTTTTGAGAAAGGGTCTCACTCTGTCACCCCAGCTAGAGTGCAGTGGTGTTATCACAGCTCACTGCAACCTCAAACTCCGGGGCTCAAGTGATTTTCCTGCCTCAGCCTCCTGAGTAGCTGGGACTACAGGCTTACGCCACTATGCCTGGCTAATTTTTCTACTTTTTGTAGAGATGGGGTCTCATTCTGGCTCAGGCTGGTCTTGAACTCCTGGCCTCAAGTGATCATCCCACCTCGGCCTCCCAGAGTGCTAGGATTACAGGCGTGAGCCACATTGCCCAGCCTTGTTCTTGTTTTCTGATCTGCCATAACTGGTGAAGACCTCGTCCTGGACTGGCATTTGAGAATAGACTGCTTAAATCTCTCACAGAACATCTTCAAAGCAGATGGCTTAAGTCTACAGCACCTCACCGCCTCACAAGCCATCCCTGCACAGCCAGACGTTAGAAACCCCTCCTTACGCTCTACTGAAATCTGCACCCCTGCAATTCCCATGCCACCGGCCCTCTGGAGCAAATGACAATATGTCTAGTGCCTCTTCTGATGGCAGCCCTGCACCCGTTTGCAGGGCGCTCTTTTTTGACACCTGCGCAGTGCTTCGAGCCACCAGAGCCCCTTCACTGACCTCGGCCTGGTGGGGTGCTGCATGTGGGCAGCCCCTGCCCCCGCCTCTTTTGAGTCTTTTCTTTCCTGTGAAGAGCACCCCCAGGCCTCCAAACACGCCTCCCAGGACACATCCGAGAGCCAGACACCCTCCTGGGGATGGTTTTTGGCTATTCCTCCTTCGTGAGGGGTACGAGGCAAAGGGGTCTTAGTGGCTGGCACCAGAATTCCTCTTAGGGAGGGAACTGTGTGTTTGGGGTGAAAGGTGAGACGCAGAGGGAACAGACTGAGCAGCAGGCTTTGAGTGCCCAGAGAGTTTCACTCTCTGCTTTAGCGACTGGCAGGAATTTGGAGGTAGCGAGGAGGGGGTGGTGCAGGCAAGGACAGCACTGGAAAGAGAAGGGGAAGCCGAGGTCAGGGACAAGACAAGGAAAGGGCCAGGGACTTTAAAGATCAGAAAGTCAAAGAGAAGATTTTATGATTTTCACGCTGTTTTTGTGTGTGATGTAAGTCCCCTGCACCTCTCATTTTGGAAAGCCATCCCACACCACAAGCCTTGTAAGAATGGAGTCCCTGGAAACCAGGGAAAAGTACCGTGTCTGGGGTGACACCAGGGTGGAGACAAGGGACTATTTGCAAAATTGCAAGATGACGGCAAACGTTGAGCTGAAGCTGGAAGAACCAGCAGCGACCATAAGAATTTCAGATTTCCTTCCTCCTGAAACCTTGGGCAAGGCATTAGGCTCAGAATGGAGCCGCCAATGGGGTGTGGAGCTGGCGTTGGCTAGAGTCAAAGGGGCCAGGAGACCCGGCACTGGACAGAGCTCAGCACCCAGTAGCATATCAGTAACTGGGCTGGCTGGAGGAGGGAGGAAATAAATGCGCACAGCAGTGACCAGAAGCAGAAGGCCACAGGAGCATGGGAATCGCAAGGGTGAAGGCTCAGGACTGGAGGAGGGAGAGCCGTGGGAGCCAGAGACTCCTGATGGTGGGACCCCAGGGATACTTCAGACTCCTAACCAGCTTTTTCCCCCATACATAGTTCCTAGGAACTGTCCAGGCCAGAGCCCTGTGGCATATCACTAGTGACCTTCCTCCAACAACAGGATTTCCCCTCTCCAGTGTCCCCTGCCCTCCTGTTACTAAAGTAGGCGTGCCCACCAGACTGTCCTACTCTTCAAAATGTATTTATTGCTGCTTGCAAAAGAAACAGAGAGAATTTACAAAAGGACTCTCTTTACTGTTCTCCCTCATGGCTTCTTTTCTCACTCAGCCCCTGAAATAACAGGGAGTCTTTGCAGGCAAAGATTTGATGCAAGAGGCTCCAGTGTTTCACTAGGAAGCTCAGACTAAAGACCTAGACATTCTCCTAGAGCCACCTCTAAACGGGGCCTAAGCCGGCTCAGGGAGAAGGGGCAGGGGAGTGGGGAGGTAGGAGCTGCTGCCCTACCCCATCCCCAACTGGCAACAATTTGGGGTGTGGGGGGCGCCTGGGAGCAGAGAGAAGCCAGAACAAAGTAAACTGTTTCCATGGACAACTAAGTCTCTGCAGAAAAATTTATAGTTATTTTTTTAAATTTAAATTTCGATCCTTAAGTGTATCTCCCTATCAAAGGTCATTGTCAGAGTCATCCCTTTTCCCAAACCCTCAGAGATGCAGATTCTTCGGCGCTCTCTCAGCACTGCGCTGCTGCCAATTTAAGTAAGACTGTCAGTCTTCACCTAAGTCTTTGGTTAAAGCGTTAGCCAGGGCAGAGCCCTGCAGCACATCTCGAGAGACTGTCGTCCTGGTGACTTTGCCAATCAGGCCTTTATCAATCCACCCAATTACCTGTTCTACAGCCCAGAGCTCTCCCTGCTCACATGGTATCAGGACGGGCTGAAAAGGCTCTCTGAGAACCGAAAAGCCCTTGGAAGTGGAGGGCTCTTTATTGCAGTACAAGAAGATGGAATCAGTGCCACGTCCCCGGCCCTGAAGACTGTGACTCCCTGTGCACGCCGCACCTGAGTGGCTGCACGCTGGCAGCAATCTCAGCGACCGGCTCACAGAACCAGAGATCTAATGCCGCTCCCTGCCCCTGAGACAGACAGACAGACCCAGCACACAGACGCGCCTCCGCGAGGGGCCACGTACCACATCCTCCTCATCCACAGCAGCCTCGTGCTCCAGGAGCAGCCGCACGGCCCGCTCATGCCCCGCGCCTGCGGCCCAGTGCAGGGCCACCCTGCCCACCTGCCAGGACAGAGAGGACACCTGTCAAGCGCTGCTCCGCCCCGGCTGCCTGGCCCACCTCCCACCCCCTCCCTGCCAGGACAGCTGGTTTGCAGGCTGGAAGGGCCTTTGCCAGCTCTGGTGACCAGCTGGCTGGGGACGCAGCTCCACTCTGGCCCCCTGCTCCTCCCCAACACAGCAGCAGCTCTGAAACAAATGCAGTAAGACGGAGTGGCTGGCTCCATCTGTCCCCCGCCTCAAACTCTTTCATGGCTTCCCACGGTTCTTGGGACAGACTCCTAACTCGGGCCTACAAGGCTCTGCATGGCCTGGCACTGCCCACCACTGCTTCTCGGAAAGGCCGAGCAGCTTGCCACCTCCAGGCCTTTGTTCCTGCTGTCCCCTGCTGGGCAGCAGCAGGTGGCCTGAGATTACTCTCCAGGTCCCTGAGGGGCACCTGAGGAGATGAAGGGGCCTGACTGGGCCTGGGGGAAGCCAGCCTCTGACCCACGGGCCCACTTCTTCCCTTCGTAGTTTTCAGCTGATGAGGGGACAATGAAAGAAACACTAATTTGCTGTGTGCTCCCAGGCAAGCCACCTCCCCTCTCTGGAGACCAGCTGTTCCTTCCTTCCTCAGGGCTACTGCCCATGCTCTTCCCTCTGCCTGGACCACTGCCCCTCTTCACCTGCTCCTCGAAAATGCCACTTCCTCAAACCCCCCCATTCCCCTCCACAGCTCTTAGGACAGCTTATCACAGGGGGAATGAACCACTGTGACAAGCTCTGCTTAATGTCTGTCCTCATCTGCCCAACTCCCAGCCTCTGGCTGACGACCTTTGACCCCTGTCCTCCTGGCTCTCACCTTTGTTCCTTGGGTGTACCTTTCAGATGGGTCACAGAGGTTAAGAGTTTGACCTCTAGAATTGCTCAAGCCTGGCTTGGAATCCTGATCCTGACCTTGGACAAGGCCCCAATCACTCTAAGCCTAAAAGGCCTCAGACAGCACAGACACAGACAGAGGACAGAGGCTGAGCCTTCCTCCAAGTTCGTACATGCCAATGTGTCTGTCTCCAGCCCGAGGCAGTGGCCCCTCTGTGTGGTGGCATTGCCATGGCACTATCCCAGGTGCCCCAGATCTGGAGGAGCCCATTACGCACGTGGTTTCTGGCCCTGACGTTAACCCTCCTCCCGATCAGCTCCTGCATCCTCCCAACGTCGTTCCGGCGGGCGGCCGCATGGAGCTGCCTCTCCAGAGGAAGCACTGGGGGAGGAAAGCGGTACGGGATGAGGGTGAGGGGGCCCCACACTGTATCGCAAGGGCGCTGCAGAGGGGAGAGGTGAACAGCCCTTCTCTGCCCCTGAACATTTCCCTGGGAGGAGGTCTTCCACCTAGGAACGGAGAGGGTGGGGACGGCTCTGCCCCCTCTCAAGGTCAGGGGCCTCCCCAGACCGGCTGCTCTTCCTTACCAACTCACCCCACGTCCACACGGCCAGGATGTGGCGAAACCCCGAGGGTGGGAGAGTGTGGGCAAGACCA
This sequence comes from Avahi laniger, assembly GCA_963575035.1. Lineage (NCBI taxonomy): Eukaryota > Metazoa > Chordata > Mammalia > Primates > Indriidae > Avahi > Avahi laniger. Next base: position 6,196 of record CAUYSK010094343.1, on the reverse strand, counting down.
TCCACAGCAGCCCAGGTGTGTGCCCCTCATGCCCCTCGGGGTGCCCGTCATCCAGTTTTCATGTCCCAGTGGAGTCAGCAACTACCTCCTCCACAGCTCTGACTGCAGAAGACAGCCAGGATTTACTGAGCCACCTACCGCTGCCAGCGCCAGGCAAGGCCAGAGGCACAATAACCCCACTTGTGCACCTTCCATTTCCTCGTTCGCCCACCTCTCCTTCCTCCCCGCATCCTAAGCAGCTTACCTCCCCACTCTGAGGCCCGCCCCGACTTGCCTTCTCTGTGCTCCTCTCGCCCCCGTCACTGCACCTTTATCTCAGAGAGTGTCAGACTAAAGAGAACCTCGGAGCTCCCCCTGCCAACCCCCGTCACAGGCAGCTGTGGGCTCAGTGTTTTTCTGCAGGTGAGTGTCTGAGCCAGGACCCAGGACTCGTGACATGCTCTAAGGCTCATCCCACCGGACGTCCCTGCTGCCATCACGCTGACTGCTCTCAACTGTGAGCATGTCTGGTCTCCTTGGCTAGACCATAAGCTCCTTGGGGGCACTGGCCACACCTGACCCTTTCTGATCCACCACGGATGACAGCAGGCCCAAAGCTGGGCACAGGGAGGAATCCACAAACCTCTGTTTCTATGAGTGACACTAATAACCCCCAGACTAATGGATACCTATCCCTCCTCCAGAAGGGCTCAGGCATACTAGCACAGAGGACAAATATTTCCTGGCCCTACGCACAGTAGGGCAAGTAATCTTGCAGTTTATAGCTGCCAAACCCACATCCTGCATGTTTCGTCCAGTGTGAATGTCTGGACCCAGCCCCTTTGTGTATCCACAGACAAGTAGGTAACCAGGGTCTTGGCAGCGAAGGCTAGGATGCACCTTGGTAACGGACAGGCCTGCCATGCAGTTTGTTTTTCTAGATAGTTTCCACACAGCTTTCCAGATGGGGTAGAGGGTGTTAGGCTTTCTAGGACCTCATGAATACAACCTGTGGACCTCACATCTGCTGCCCTAGGGCAATCACATGGCCCTGGGTTCAACTCTGGCTGAACTACTTCCTGGCTGTGTCACTTAGATTACTCGATTATCCAGTGCCTCGGTTTCCTCATCTACAAAATGGTGATATGAGCTGCCCTGCAGTGTCATTATAATTAAAGAAAAAGACACGAAAAGCCCCTAGCACAGTGTCTGTGCCTGCCACCACCACTATCATCATCATCATCATCACTATTATTCCTCCAAGGCAAAGTGTCAGAAAATAAATTCTGGAGGCCACAAACCTGGAGGTTGTGGGACCTCGTTCATTTAGGGACCCCTGAGCCAGTGAAGCCCCAGCCATGGGAAACATACTCCCTTCCCACCTCCCTGCATCGTTTTTCTCCATATGCTATGGCATATGCTATATTTACATATTTATTAGGTTTATTGTCTGCTTATCACATTCCAATATAAGCCCATGGGGTGGGGGATTTTGTCTGATTTGTTAACTACTATATACCCAAATTCAGGCCATGGCACATACTTGTTGAATGCATGAGTGATGCTCGACTCATTAAATCTCTTCAGAGGCCGTGAACTATAAAATGCTACCCCAGTTAAGATTCATTAGTCCCCTAGAAAACCAAAATACAAGCTCAGGTCAATGGCAGGAAAGAGGCTCCAAGGGATAGGCAGCTTCACATCAATACTTCGGAGGAGGAGGGTGCTCGGGAGAAAGATCGCCTTTTGAGTGTGGTCCCCATCAATGACCCCACCCTTACCCTGTCCCAAAGGGGTCTGCCTACTGTGCAGGTGAAAAGGGGCCCTTCTCAAGATAACATAACAGGCTTTAGAAGAGCCCCTCTCAGAACCAAAGCATCGCAGGTGAGCACTGTGTCTCAAGCTTTTCTTTTCTTAACCTCATGATCCAGGTCGGAAAGAGCTGTGGCTTCAGGCGTGAGCTTACGGAGGCATGGGTTCTAGTACCTGCTCTGCCACTTTCCAGTAAGGGGATCCTAGGCTACTCATACCCCCTTGGTGGAGAGTCTCAGTTTCTTCAGTTGTAAAACTGGGCGAGGGTGAAGAAAAGGCTCTGGATGAGTCCCTTCGGGCTCTGGCGCCCTCTACCTCAGCTGAAGCCCACAGGGAATGGCCTGGTTTGTGTTTCTGTTGAGACAGCCAAGAGTCTCAACGGAGAGCCAGCAGACACTGCACAGAGCCCGGCCAGACAAGGTCAGGTGAGAATGAAATCGAATCCAGTCTCATCGCTTCATTCACCTCCCCCATGCACCCCCTTTCTGGCCACATCCAGTACCCACTGCACTCTCCGGCCGCTGAGCTTTGGCTCAGGCTGTGTCCTCTGCCCGGAATTCCCTTCCACACACCCCAAGGCTGCGTTGTTACACGCTTTGCAGGTCCGCGCAAGTGCTCTCTGCCCCAGGCAGAACCACGTCCTCCCTTTGACACAGTTAGCACCTGATCCAGCCCTCCATCCCCAACACCGCCCCTCAGCTGAGTAGACAGTTCACTTCAGCATTTTGGACGCTGTAGGTCTCACAGGAGCCGGGTGAGCTGCACCACGGGATTCGGGGAGAGCTCCTGGCTTCAGCTGTCAGGGCTCAGCCAGGGCTGCAGAATTGAGGACTCACAGCGGGGACAATCCTCCCTCCCCACTCCCAGGCAGTGTCGCCAAAGCTCCCCCAGGCCGGCTGAGGCCCACACACATGCAGCTGCCTGGCCTAGAGGCCCTGGCACTGGCACACTCCTTGAGGGAGGCTCTGAGGTGCCCTCATCCCACATGCGGCCGCCCACAGCACCTCCCCTCCTGTGGGTTTGCTTCCCCATCTGACATGCTCTCCACTCCCTACCCAGCCCCAGCATTCTGGGGGAGCAGGGGCCTTCAGCATCCTACCACTTAATGGCTGTGTGACCTTGTACAACTCACTTAACCACCCCATGCCTCAGCTTTCGCATCTGCGAAATGGAAATAACAGGTTTACCCATGTGGCTGCAGTGAAGACCAAATGTCATGCCTGTCCTGCCTCAAGGCCTCGTCCCACCTGTGAGTGGGATGAGTACAGTACTCAACGAAGGATCGCTAGTACCTTTATTATTTGTAGTTAATGTCTCCTCAGCCGCGGCTCCCCGCTCGCCAGGCGGGCGGAGACCCCGAGTCCCAGATGCGCGGCCAATGTCCCCTCGGCCCGGTGCGCGTTCCACTCGGAGCCACAAAGGAGCCCAAGACCGAGGTGGCCACGCGGACCGCGCCAACCTCATCGTTGGCCGCCCCCGTGCGGATGCGGGCGTCCTCTCGGCCTCGGCCCGACCCCCAGCACCCGGCTCCCGGCCCGGCAGCGCGCGGGGACTCACGGCCGTCGGTCTCCCACGCCAGCTCCTCCTCCATCCCGCCGCGCCGCAGCCGGAGCGCGCTGGTCCCGGGCGCTAGGCGCGCGGCCGCCGGGGCGGGGCTGGGGAGCAGAGGGGAGGGGGCGCCCGCCCTCCGAATCCCTCGCCCCTGCCTGCGTCCCGGACCAGGCTGCAGTACGCTCCTCCTACTCCTTCAACCTGCCCTTGGCCGGCGCTTTCCAGGCCAGAGTCCGGCGGGAGGGGCCACGCCGGGCTCCGCAGGGGCCCCTGGGCATGTCTCCTTGCCAGGAGCTCTCCCAGCGTCCCGGGAGCTGCGTGGGAGGCATCGGCAGGCGCACACCACTCCACCCAACGCCCGGGACTCTGGGGGCCTTGGTCTCCAGGCGCAGAAAGTCAGACCCCAGGGACTTGAGCAGGCAACGTTTGAGGAACCGCAACCCCAGCAGATCTGCAAGCACAGGAAGAGACGGTCAGATTTCTTTGTGATCAGAAAAGTCAAGTTAAAATGACAATGAGATATCACTTCCACTAATTAGACTGGCAAAAATTAGAAAGCTAGATAATGCCAAATGTCGCCGGAGAATGTGGAGCTACCGCAGCAGGTGGCTGTCATTCTGGAAAACAGTCTGGCAGGAATAAGGGAAATTAACCACAGCGAACCTTAAAATCCAGTTCCTAGATACAGATCCCTGAAATTCTGTTGCCGGCCCATAAAGGGACATGCAGGAGGATGTGCATTACTGTGTTGTTTTGCGGTTTTGGGATTTGGAGGCAACCTGCGAGTTCATCACTGTGAGAGTAGAGAGGTAAAGTGTGGCCATGTGCAGCATTAGAAGCAAGGGACAAAGTGTATTCGTGGCAATACAGATTTAAGCATCTAGTGCTGGGCAGAAAAAGTAAAAGAACCAATGAGACACAATACCTATAAAAATATTTAAAATGCATGTACACAAAACGAGGAAGATTGCAAAGACACATGCAGACAAAAAGATGCACATTAAACACAACAGAATGGGTTGCACTTCAGACCCGTGGGTGATGTCTTTGCATTTTAGGCTTTCAGGCATTTACAGCTTCTTTAAATTTAAGGGTAGTGGGGTTCCAGACATCTCCACCCCAAGTCAAGAAGCCAGCAAAGCCATGATAGGTGTAGTTCCTAGTTCTTTGGGAATGAGAAGAGGAAGAACATCCTTCAGTCAATAAGCCATAGGGTACAGTTCTGGACAGCTTCCTGAAAGAAGAGGTATTTGGAGTGGCCTTTGAAAAATAACATAATGATAACAGCTAACAATTAACGAGCCCTGAGCCAAGCACCTTGTGTGGGTTATGTCCTTTTGTCCTCTAAACCAAACTGTGCAATGGGTCCTGTCCTCTTCGCTTTATGGGGAGGAACTGAAGCACAGAGTGGGTTAATAACTCTCCTCACCTCGCACTGTGACTGGTGGGCCCAGGGTTCTAACCCAGATGTCTGATTCAAGAGCCACGACATGAGCATCTGGCAGGTGGACAGGACTTTGATGGAGTCAAAGTGGGCAGACAGCAGATAGCTGATCACTCTCCACGCCCTGGCCTCCCAGGTGGATGGGAGCAGAGGTGCAGGGAGCAGCTGCCCAGCTGCCATCCTTAATGTCCGTGGCCCTGACGTCTTATGGGCTTCCTCTAGGAGACCTCCTCTCCCCTCCTCAGCCCTGTGCTTCCACATTCTGCCAGGGATTTTTTATTCATTATCTCACTTAATCCCCACCGCAATTCTGCAAGACAGACATTGCAGTACCCATTTCATAGATGAGGAAACCAAGGCTCAGACAGGATCAGTAACTTCTTGAAGTCACAGCAACAAATAAGTGGCAGAGGCTAGACTCAAACTCACTGCACCACACTACCAGTTCAGTCTGGACCGACCTGGCCCATTCTTTCCAACCCCTTCCCATCCTTCAAGTTCAACTCTACAGCATCCCTCCCCCAGCCCCAGCTTCTTAGGAAACCTTCCCAGAAGCCACAATAACCAGCTGGTAATCTAGGTCAGTCCCTTCCCCTCTGTGAGCCTCAGGCTCCTCACCTGTAAGACCACTGAGGTAGAGGCGGGTCTGAGAGACATCCAGCCCAGATGGTCCATGGTTGGACGTGGCACAGTGATCCCTCTCCAACAGCTAGCCAGGGGTTGAGGGGCTCCAGCACGGTGGCAGGTTTCTCCATAGGTGTCCCTCTTGGCTTTTCTTTGTTCTTACTTCATCTCTTGAGAAATTAGAGTTCGTTGGGGTTTTTTTATATATACAAAATAGATCTGTGACGTGTTTCCCAATCTACCTAGTTGATTTCATGTTCTTTTATTATTTGGGTGACATCCTGTTAGAAAGACAGAATAACATAGCCCACTCTAGACCTACTGAATTAGAATCTGCATTTTAACAAGATCTCTGATGATTCCTGCGTGCAAAAAAATATGACTAGCGCTGCTCTAGTCTGCCCACAGCACCTCGTTCCAGTCCATTTTTTCAGGCTTTTTTGTCTCTCTTTTCTCCGAGCAGGTCTAATCTCCGTGTATTAGCTACTGTGTCAGTCCTTTACTGCTATTATCTCATTTATGCCTCTCCACAGCCCTGAGAGGTGGATGCTATTATCAGCCTCATTTACAGGGAAAAAATCAAGGCCCATCCATGCACAGAGGGTGAGTCATAGGTCTGAGGTCACAGCCAGTAAGTGGCCAATTCAAACCCAGCATGTGTCCCCAAAGCCAGTGCCACTAGGCCCTAAGCTATATAGCCACTCTCATTGAGAGCAGAGCTGTGGATGTCTGCTTCTGTGCCTGCCCTGCAGGGCATAGGCACAAGCCAGTCTCAGGACATAGTCC
>CAUYSK010094338.1:0-73988 GCA_963575035.1 Avahi laniger | reverse complement strand
CATCATCATAGCTCACTGCAGCCTCTAACTCCTGGGCTCAAGGGAGCCTCCTGCCTCAGCCTCCCAAGTAGCTGGAACTACCGGTGCCACCAGATCCAGCTAATTCTTTTTTTTAACTTTTTGTAGAGATGGGGTCTCGCTATGTTGCCCAGGCTGCTCTTGAACTCCTGGTCTCAAGTGATCCTCCCGCTTGGCCTCCTAGAGTGCTAGGATTACAGGCGTGAGCCACCGCACCCAGCAGATGAGACTGGGAAAGGCTATTCTTTGTTGAATGTGGTCTCTGGAGTCTCTGGTTTCTTTAGTCTGTTGCCAGTTAGTGGTTTGACAGAGATTTCCTTAAACACCTGGAGCCACAAAAGGGAAAACAATACTCTCCCAGTCTTTGCAGATTGGCTCTGTGCAGGGGCATCCCCAACACCCACCCTGGCTGTGACAACTCTGCCTTAGACTTCGTTTCCTGTCTGCACTGAACCTAACGGTCAGTGACAGTCAGTGACGGCGTAGGGTCTCCTCAGGTCTCTGTGAGAACACATCCTGCCTTGGGCATTTCTGCGGCCTCCCATGGGAACTTTTTGAAATCTTATCCTCCCAGGTAACTCTCTCCCCAGCTTTTCCTCCCAGGCCTTTGGCATGTTTATTGTTGGCCCCAAAAGTAATCTTCTGCCCTAGGTGGCAATAGCTCACTCATTTGCCTTCAACGTTTCCAAGAAACACCTCCACTCAGCCACTTTTCTGCCCTGAGAGTTGCAAGTTAGGTGTAAAAAAGGGTTTACCCAAACTTCTTCCCAGGTGGTCCAGACTTGGGGCTGGCCTTCCCTGCTCTGGAAGGGATGACTCTCCCAGGCAACGACTCTAGCACACACACACACAGACATGCACACACCCACATGCGCGCGCACACGCGCACCCCACAGACAGCACTGCCCGCTGCATCACGGCTTCCCCAGCCCAGCCACGGAGCAGCATCTGCAAGGAGCAACAGACGGAAAGCCAGCCCTGACCTGGAAAGAAAGAAAACTTCCACTTTCCAGTGCCCGGCAGGACACCTAGAAGCTGGACACAGCCAGCTGGGTCCTCACAGAGCTGAGCTTGGGCACGGGAGCCCTTCTCTTCTCATCGCGCTCCCTGAACACGTCCAGGACGCGCCCTGGGAGGCCTCCCTGGCGCTCCCACCGGTTCCCGCCCTAAGGCAGCAGTCGCTAACACGTCTAACACATCTAAGAGGCTGCTGGAGGCTGGAGGGAGACAAAAGAGGCCTCAGCCCCACCCTCCCAGGAAGAGCACCCCCCAGCCAGTGCGTTTCCCAAGCACGCGCCCTGCACCCAAAGCTGTGAGGCACCTCTGGGCTTGCACGCTCGACGTTAAGAAACCCAGAGAACAGTGAGACACGTGTGACTGAAGCCCCACACCCAGCCGCAGCTTCTGGGAAACACACAGTATTGGGTCCTGTGCAGGGAAGAGCAAGGTGGAGACTCCAGAGGGCCTGGAAGCCAGAGACTCTTGCAGCGGACTCATTAGGCGCAGAAGGGGCCGCTCCGCTCTGGCCAGAGAGTGGGGCTCAGCGGGCTGGGCCACCATGGCATTTCGGGGTTTGGCTGTGCAGCAAGGCTGTCTTGGAGAGGATGCCGTGGGGACAGAGGGGCCAGCAAGGGAGACTCAGAGCCCACCTTGCTCAGCCATGGATGAAACCGCATCAGGAAGCAGCTCCGTGCAGAGAACAGGGGAACGGGGAGGTGGGGGCGGCACACTCACCTCCTGGACAGTCCAAGGGGCTTCGGAACAGGGCTCGTCTGGGTTTTCCTGACAATCGCTTGAGCCCGGGGACAGGCAAGGGCCCCCTTCCTCCTTCAGCTCTTCCCCACACTCCAAGCCGCCCTCCGGAGCCGCTGTGGCATCACCGTTCTCAGAATCTACGAGAGCACACAGGAAGGGGCACACCTCAGCAAGCAGCACCAGCGGAGGGAAGTGGCATCCTCCCCATGCACATGTGTTAGGGGCGAGCCCTGTCCTCTCTCTGAGGTCCTTCCTGGGCCCCCTGACCTGAGCAGGGTACAGTTTCTTCTTCTGGTGGGCAAAAAGGGGCCAGGGCCCCAGCCCCTGCACAACGAGGGGGCAAGTCAGACAGAAGCAGGGGGCAAGCCGAATGTCCGGCCCCTCCCCCACAGTGTCCACATCAGCATATTCACCTGGACGCTGCACCGGGACTCAGTGGCATCTCAGACTCCACAGTCCCCAAGGGAGCTGCCATGCCTTCCTCCTCTACCAAAAAGGTTCCTACCATTTTCTCTGGAGCAGGCACCTTTCCCAGTGGCAACCCAGGGCTCTCCCGACACTTCTCTTGTCCAGGCACCGTCTGCCTCCACGATCACGCCTGTTCAGAGCCGCCACCCAGCAGCACCAAGCGCCTGATCCAGGAGTGCCTCCCAAACCGCACCCTTTGCAATGGGTTGGATATAGTCTGTCTGTTCCCACGAAAGCTCATGTTGAAATCTGAGCCCCAAATGGCGGTGTTGGGAGGTGGGGCCTGCGGGCAGACCCCCATAGGCTGGACTAGTTCCCTTGAGAGTGAGGGTTATAAAGCCAGCACACCCCTTGGGTTCTGCCCTCTTCGCATGTGTCCACTTCCCCTCTGACCTTCTCTACCACGTTGTGAGGCTGCACAGAAGCTGTTGCCGGGAGCCGGGACCATGCCCTTCAACAGCCCAGCCTGCAGAACCGAGCCAAATAGATCTCTTTACAAATTACCCAGCCTCAGGTATTCTTTTATAGCAACACAAAATGGACTCAGACACCCTCCAAGGGTTCCTTGTTTTCAAACCTGGGTCTCGATGACCCACCACTCTGACACATGCTCCAGGCGGTACCATTTCAAGTCTAGTTTTCCACATAGAACCTTCTCGCAGCCTCACCCGCAGAGACTCTTTTCCACGGCCCTAGGCCTGCCCCGGCTGCTCCCCTGCCCTCCTTCTTCTCCTGTCACCCAGTCTGATCACTGCCCTTTTCCACCTCTGTAAGTTCTGGAACACGCTGCCCTTGTTCCCCTTTGAGTCTCAAGTCCCTGGACATACGAGCGCTCAGGAGTTAATGAAGTTTATTCGCAGGACTCAGAATTGATAATCAATCCTCTAAACTTCTACTTACATACACACACACAAAACATTACAGGCAAAAAACAAAAGCTGGAGAAGATTGTCACACACAGCCAGGGCTACCTTTCTGGACAGCAGACATTTCATATCAACTGGGGATTCAGAGCTGGCTGCCTCCCACCATGCCCCCAGCTGCGGGGGCAGCCCTAACCCAGCCTAACCCAGTCAGAACCTGGCACTTCCCCTGGCCCCAGTGACTGGCTCAGGGACGGGCCCATTGGCAAGAAGGACACAAGAGTCCAGGGCTGGCTTACTGGAGTTCCTGACGTAACCCCTTGCCCCACCTACGGATACTCAGAAATTGCCGTCCGTTTCTGTCTCTTTATCTTTATCACCACTAGACCAGGTTTACAAGAAATTCTCAAGGGAGGCTTATACCTGGAAGTAGAAAGATGATAAACACCATCATGAAAACATGCAAATCTATAAAACATGCTGGTAGAGCCAATACACAAAGGAGAATGAGAAAGAAATCAAACCTTACCACTATAGAAAACCATACAATTATAAAAATAAATAATAAGAGAGCAAGTAAGGAACAAAAAATAAGCAAAAAAATAAACCAGAAAACAACCAAGAAAATGACAGTCCTCACCTATTAGCCATAACCTTCAATGTAAATGCATTAAACTCCCCCACTTAAAAGACATAGACTGGTTGAATGGATTAAAAAATAAGACCCAATTACATGCTGCCTACAAGAAACTCACCTCACCTGTAAAGACATACACAGACTGAAAGGGAAGGGATGGAAAAAGATATTCCATGCAAATACAAACCAAAGGCGAGTAGGAATAGCTCTATATATATAAGCAAAAGAAACTTCAAGTTAAAAACTGTAAAAAGAGACGAGGACATTATATAATAATAAAGAGATCAATTGAGCGAGAGAATATAACAATTGTAAATATATATGCACCCAACAGCAGAGCACCCAGGTATATAAAGCAAATATATTAGATCTAAAGGGAGAGATAAACCTCGGTATAATAATAGTTGGGGACTTCAACACCCCACTCAGTATTGGGTAGATCATCTAGACAAAAAAATCAGCAGAGAAATACCAGATTGAAACTGCACCATAGACCAAATGGACCTAACGCAACATTTCACCCAACAGCTGCAGAATACACATTATTTTAATCAGCACATGGAACATTCTCCAGGATTGGCCATATGTTAGCACACAAAACAAGTCTCAAAAAAATTTTTAAATTGAAATCATATCAAGCATCTCATCTAACCATAATGGAATAAAACTGGACATCAAGAACAAGAGGAACATTTGAAACTATACAAATATACGGAAATTAAACAACATGCTCCTGAATAACCAACGAATGAAGGAAGAACTTACAAATAAAATTTAAAATTCCTTGAAATAAATAAAAATAGAAATACAATATACCAAAATCTATGGGATACAGAAAAAGCAGTATTAAGAGGCAAGTTATAGCAATAAATGCCTACATCAAAAAACTAGAAAGATTTCAAATAAACCACCTAACAATGCACCTTAAGGAACTAGAAAGCAAGAACAAACCAAACCCAAATTTAGCAGAAAAAAAGAAGTAATAAAGGTCATAGCAGAAATAAACAAAATTAAGACTAAAAAACAATGCAAAAGATCAACAATAAGTCGTATTTTTGCAAAAATAAACTAAATCAATAAATCATCAGCTAGACTAAGAAACAAAGAGAGAAGACCCAAATAAACAGAATCAGAAATGGATGTCACAGAAACACAAAGGATCATTAGAGACTACTACAAAGAACTGTACACCAATAAATTAAAAAATCCAGAGGAAACAGATGAATTCTTGGACACATACAACCTACCAAGATTGAACCAAGAAGAAATAGCCTGTACTGACCAATAACAAGTAATGAGATTGAGTCAGTAATAAAAAGTCTTTCAACAAAGAAAAGTCCAGGACTGGATGGTTTTGCATTTCACCAAATCTGTTAAGAAGAATTAACATAAATTCTCCTCAAACAATTCAAAAAAACTGAAGTGGGCCGGGCATGGTGGCTCATGCCTGTAATCCTAGCACTCTAGGAGGCCAAGGGGGGTAGATAGTTTGAGCAAGAGCAAGGTGGATAGCCTGAGCAAGAGCAAGACCCCATCTCTACTAAAAATGGAAAGAAATTAATCGAACAACTAAAAAAAACTATATAGAAAAAATTAGCCGGCCATGTTGGCACCATGCCTGTAGTCTCAGCTACTCAGGAGGCTGAGGCAGGAGGATTGCTTGAGCCCAGGAGTTTGAGGTTGCTGTGAGCTAGGATGACGCCACAGCACTCTAGCCCAGGCAAAAGAGTGAGACTCTGTCTCAAAAAAAAAAAAACTGAAGTGGAAGGAATTCTTAACTCATTCTACCAGGCTTGCATAACCCTGATACAAAAACTAGACAAGGACAAAACAAAAAAAGAAAGCAATAAGTCAGCATCCCTGATGAACATAGATGCAGAAATACTCAACAAAAGACTAGCAAACCCAATCCAACAGCACAGCAGAAAGACAATACAGCACAATCGAGTGCAGTTTATCCCAGGAATGCAAGGATGGTTCGACATGTGCAAATCAGTCAACGTCATACATCACATCAGTAGAGTGAAGGACAAAAACCATACGATCATCTCAACAGATGCAGAAAAAGCCTTTGATAAAATTCAACATCGTGTCATGATAAAAACTCTTAATAAATCAGGGATAAAAGGAAAGTGATTCAATGTAATAAAAGCTCTATATATAAACCCACAACTATCATCTTACTGAACATGGAAAAGCTGAAAGGTTTTCCACAAAAAATTGAAACAAAACAAGGATGTCCTCCCTCACCCCTTTAATCCACATAGTACTGGACATCTAAGCCAGAGAAATTAGGCAAGAGAAAGAAAGAAAAGGCATCCAAATTTGGCCAGGCGTGCTGACTCACGCCTGTAATCCTAGCACTCTGGGAGGCTGAGGCAGGAGGATCGCTCAAGGTCAGGAGTTTGAGACCAGCCTGAACAAGAGCAGGACCCCATCTCTACTAAAAAAAATAGGAAATTAGTTGGACAACTAAAAATATATATATATATAAAAAAATTAGCCGGGCATGGTGGCGCATGCCTGTAGTCCCAGCTACTTGGGAGGCTGAGGCAGTAGGATTGCTTGAGCCCAGGAGTTTCAGGTTGCCATGAGCTAGGCTGACACCTCGGCACTCTGGCCCAGGCAACAGAGTGAGACTCTGTCTCAAAAAAAAAAGGCATCTAAACTGAAAAGCAGGAAGTCAAATTGTCCCCGTTTGCAAAAAACATGACTTTATATATAGAAAAATATTCATACTCTACCAAAAAACTCAGAACTGATAAAGTCAGTAAAGTTGCAAGATATAAAATTAATGTACAAAAATCTGGCAGGGTGCGGATTGCACCTGTAATCCTAGCACTCTGGGAAGCCAAGGCAAAAGGATCGCTTGAGGTCAGGAGTTTGAGACCAGCCTGAGCAAGAGTAAGACCCCATCATTACAAAAAGAAAAAATGAGCAGGACATGGTGGCTCATGCCTGCAGTCCCAGCTACTTGGGAGGCAGAGGCGAGAGGAGCACTTGAGATCGGGAGTCTGAGATCAGCCTGAGCAAGAGCGAGACCCCATCTCTACCAAAATTAGAAAAAATGATTCCGGATGGTGTCTGCCCACGTTGAGGGCAGATCTTCCCCACCCAGTGTACTCAGACGCACGTGATAATCTCTGGAAACACGCTCACAGACGCATCCAAAAATCATGCTTCACTAATTCTCTAGGTACCCCTTAATCCAGGCACACTGACACCTAAAACACCTCCAGGACCAGGCCGCCAGGAGCCTCCCGGCAGACGGCACCGAGGCCTCCACCGGCCCCACAGATCCCCGCCCTGCCCCGCTCCGGGGGCTGGGCCTGCCTGCGCGCCTCTCTCCTGCCGCACCCAGAGCAGTGTCTGGGACGCCCGAGCCCAGGGCCACCTGGTGAACCTGCAAGTGGATGAAGGCGGGAGCAGCTGCCCTGGTGGCCCTAGCCAGGTCCCCCGACCGGGCGTGAGGAGGGCACGGCTGCCCCGCCACTCCCCCGCCCGCCGGGATGGACGCCCCTGGAAGGCAGCCGCTGGCTCTGGCTCAAGTATGAGAAGACTTAATGGCATTCTGCAAAATGCCACACACCCACGCTCTCACACGGTCCTCACTGTTGCGCCCTCATGGCCTGTCGGAGCCCCTCGCACAAAATGGAAGGCGGGGAAGGGAAGAGGCTTTCGGGAAGACCCTCCCAGAGGATGCGAGTGAGCTTGTCCATCTTCCCAAAGGGCGAGAGACCAAACGCAGCCCCTCAGGGCTCTGTCTCTCCCACACAGCCCTTCTTGGCCACAGTCAGGGTCCGCCCTGCTCCCCTGGGACAGCAGCTAACTCTGCTCCTGAGGCCCAGCCTTAATTCCTGCTCCCCTAACCGCACTCCGCAGAGGCCAGGGCTGGAGCTGTTCGTGGACCGAGCCCAGGCAGGCAGCAGCCCACACCAGCACCCATCTTCCCATGCTTCACAGGGGCCAGCAAAACCTCAGCCGTGCTCCTGCCAGGGCACAGGCTCTGGAGGGTTCCATCCTGTCTCTGCCAGTTGCTAGCTGTGTGACTGTGGGCAAGTGACAGAACCTCTCTGTGCTTCACACTCAGCCATCTGTGAAAGGGAATTTACGACAGCTCCTCCCTCGATACTTAGCGCAGTGCCGGGCACATCACAGGTTAGCAGACTGGGTTTTGTGCGTGTTTATGTGTGTATGTACGTGTGTGAGTGAGTATGTGTGTATGTATTTATTTATTCATTTTTGAAACAGGACCTCGCTCTGTTGCCCGGGCTAGAGTGAGGTGGTGTCATCACAGCTCACAGCAACCTCAAACTCCTGGGCTCAAGCGATCCTCCTGCCTCGGCCGCCCGAGTAGCTGGGACTACAGGGGCCACCACACCCAGCTAAGGCAGACTGGTCTTCTTATTGTAATCTCTGGGACTCCGAAGACCCTCTGCTCCCACGGCCTCCACCCAGGCAGGCGTTCTGGAGACCCGAAGCTCAGCCATCCCATGACACGTAATTCAACAGCAAGAAAGTGACAATCGGAGCGGCCCCTCGGACACTTTCCAGAGGTATCTGCAGCTCTGAGACCCATCAAGTGCCGGGTATTCCGGAAGAAAAGATGAAACTGTCAAATCTGACTGTCAGCCAAGTTCCTCCTCAAAGAGGAACTTTCTTTTAGAAGCAAAAGAAAATCAGTAAGACAACAGGCAGCAGCCCTCACACCTCTCAGCCCAGAGAAAACACCGGTAACACGAGCGCTTTGTGCCCATGCACCGAAACGAGTGACGCGGAAACTGGCGGCTCATCGAGTCCCCAGAGGCAGGCAGGCAGCTGTGCCTGACAGGTATGGCCCTTACACGCCCACACAGCGTATTTAGAAAATACATGCGGTCTCAGGAACCTTCTTTGATGCACGCACCAAATAAATACCGAGCACCTGCTGTGTGCCAGGCACTGCTCGAGGAACCTGGGACCAAGTGGTGCTGAAGGAGCAAACGTCCCCTAGGAAGCCACAGGCTGGTGTGGCCCAAGGGTTCTGAGAAGAAAAGAGCGGGTGGGGGGGATGCACCTGGGCGTCTGGGGGAGGGGCCGGTGGCGGCTTTAAATGGGGCGGTCAGAGCGGACCTCACCAGAGGTGGCGGTGGGGCCAGGACCGAAAGAGGGGAAGAGGCAGGTGTGCGGTCAAAGCACACCGAGGTCCCAGGAGGGCAGGGAGGCCAGTGGGCTCTGGGGGCCGGCAGGGGAGGCGGGCAGGAGGACCCTGTGGGCCCGTGTAAGGACTCCTGCTTGTGCCCTGAGTTAAACTGGTAGGGGAGGGGGTCTGGGGGGCGGTTCATGATTTGACTCTGCTGTGCTCAGCGTCAGAGGCAGGGCAGGAAGGAAATCGGGGACCAGCAGGGGCCTCCTGCCGTCACCCCCGGAGGATGGCAGATGTGGGCCGTGAAGGAAGGAGAGGGACCAGGACAGCAGGAAGGACCGGCCAGGGCCTGAGGGAAGCCGGGCTCTGCACGAGAAAGGGCTGAAGCTTCACCCAGCGCACAGGCCACGGGGCGGCCAGCGTTCAGGTGCGAGGTTCAGGGTGGAAGGATGAATGCGGCTGCCAGTACGTGGGTGGCATTCAAAACCACAGAACTGGATGGGCCACCAAAGAGACAGGGAGAATAGCCCAGGGGGGGAACCACAGTCTGAGGCCCTGGAAGCCAACAAAACTGAGGATGGACCGGAGCTGGTCAGCAGGTGGGGCCCACCTAACACCGTGTTCCCCCTCGTCTCTCCATGGGCCTCCCAGAGCCAGGAGGGGGCCTGGGTGGGCTGTGGGGACCCCTCACTGTCCCTCACAAACAAACCCTGGCAGAGTCCTTACCACCCCCGTCAACACCTCGGACTCCCCAGTGGCACCTGCTGAACCCTCTAAGCCGGACACTTCCCATTCCCAAGGGCAAGCAGAACCCCGAGTTCTCACTAGGAAATGAAACCGAAAGTTTAAAAAAGCGACAGGCACCTCTAGCAAAGGACCCGACAAAACTGTTCTATAGAAAGTGCTTCTCAGCAGAATCTTAGCCACAGAGGACCTCGGCCCTGCCTGGGCTGCCTGCCGGCCACAGCTTCCATTTCCTGGAAAGGAGGCAGGACAGGCTGGCTGTCCACCACCGGGGGTCCCCACTGGGTCCCCATCAACCCTGGGACCTCACCTGCCACAGGGGCCATGGGAGGAGGCAGTCTCTCTCCGCACTGGCTGCAGAACTTGGGGGCTTCCTCTTTGGAGACGTGCCGGCACGAAGGACACTCCATGCCTCCGCTGGGGGCTTCTCTAGGCGGCGTCCGCCCCGCTGCAGATCTGGAAGCAAGAGCAGGCGGCTGAGGCAGCCCGTTATATATCTCGCCTGCTGTCACATGACCAGGCCCGGCTTCAGTTTCATTTTCTGGGAAAGTGAAATTACAGTGGCCCAGAAGGTCCCCTGGTCAGTCAAAACCCGGCACGTCCCTGCAGCCAGTCCCGGTCGCTGCTCTGTCCCAAGCTCCTCCCTCACCTGCAGCCCACTCCCGCCCCCAGCCCTGGAGCTCTGAGCCGGCTCTGAGCCTCCCCGTGCTCAGAGTCTGAGACTGTCCCTGTTGTCCCTGTCAAAAAGCCATGGGTCGCTTCCCCAGCACATCCGCTGAGAACTCGAGGAGAGGAGGGGGCCTTGAGGCAGGTGAGACCTGGGAGGCGTGCCCGGAGCAAGGCGCTTGGCCTCCTCGTCCTCCCCACAGGTGAGGATTAGGCCAGTCTCACAGGGACAGCTCTTGCAGCACTACAGAAACGCCCAGGGCGCACGGGGCCACCCCTGAAGCCCCCATGCTTTGCGCTGACGCTCTGCCCGCAGAACAGCCTCTGTGGTGGGCGGCATCAAACCAGGGTGAGGGTCTCAGCTGAGCCAGGTCAAGGCTGGGACTCAGGGTGGGCACTCGGCCTCCAGGACCCCTCACTGCGTCCAGGACGACGGAGCAGACAGCTCATGGCCACCTGCCTCTCTCCACGGTAAGAGTTCCAAGGGACCCTGACCCACCCACCACCCTTTTCTGCTGCCTTCGCACGGACAACTGCTGGAGCAGTGGCCAGAGTGGGCTCGGTCTCACCAGACCGTGAGCTCTTTCCGGCAGGACCGGGATGGGGCGCCCGAGGTGTGTGCGGTTCCCTGGCTTCACCTGCGTAGTAAACTAAGACATGGACAGGCCACCTGAAAACACTTCTGTGGCTATAAAGGAACTCGACATTAGTGAACCCGTATTCCAGCAGAGGCCCCGCACCTGCTTAGAGAGGGACCTTGGGACGGTCTTGTCAGCAGAGACAAGAGGTCGGCCAGAGACTGCAGGGGCCTCGCCAGTTCTCCGGAGAGCGGCAGGAGATTCCCTGAGACTTTATCTGCGTATCAAGACAACCTTTTATCCAGAGGCCACCCCCTTCCCAATGCAGGAAAAACTGCCATCACCTGGCCCTTCCTGCTTCAGGCTTGTATTTTGTGAGGCTCCAGTTTGCACATAATAAATCTGTACGCCTTTTCTCCCATCATCTGTCTACTGTAATTTTATTCCAGAGACTCAGATTCTCTCTCCTTCAGAGAGTAGAGGGAAAGTTTAAAACTCCCCTACACCTGCCACAGCCAGGCCCTGGCCCCCATGCCGCCCTTCCCCTCTACACATCCCCTGAAGCAACCACCACTGAAGTCTGGGCACTCCCTCACTCACACATCTCCAATGACTCCCCATTGCCCAGGCTGCTTTCTTTCCATCCAAAGTGTTTCCTTCTCCAATGCTGCGCTTCCCCGCAGACAAGAAAACTCAGAACAGGCTCAGGAACTCCCCCTAAAGCATTCTGTTGCTCCAGGCCTGCACGGGGCCTAAAGACAGAGGCGAGTGCCCCAGGCACCCAACTCTTCAACCAGCTCGCTGACATTTCTGGCTCTCTTCCCCAACCACAGATTCAAAGCCCATCCCCCAACCCCCACCGAAGACGGCAGAGCGGGGGCGGGGAGGCCACTTTGCACTTGCTCGTTGCCCTCCTCCCGCCAGGCCTGGAGTTCTCCGCCCCGCCTGCTGGGAGGGCGCTGCGCTCCAGCGGGTGCTGCTCGGGTCGGCGAGGCCCTCCTCCGAGCACTCACTGTGAGTAAAGACCTTTGCAGCTGCACTTTTCAGGTGCCACAATCCGTGAAGCAAAGATTCCGGGCGGAGCCGCAGGCGCCAGGTGTGGGCCAGCCCGGTCCAGGTGCAGGTCCGCGCCCGGGCACCCCCGCCGGGAGCTCCTCTGCCGGCGCTGGGGCCGATCAGGGGCGCCCTGCGCTGCGGGGCTGTCGGCGGCGTCCTGGGAGTGCTTTGCGCGGGACCCGGCCCCGGAGGGGAAACGGAAACTTGGAGCGGCCAGGAAGAGGCGGGAGGGCGGCGGCCGGACACCGGCGCATCAGGACGCAGGCGCCGCGCACCCGGCCGGACCCTGCACCCCGCCCTGCGGGACCTGGCGCGCGGGACTCACGCACGCGCAGGCCGGCCCCGGCCCGCGGGACTCACACCCTGCGGCCCGCACTCCGCCCCGCGGGCCCCCGCGCACGCACTGGGCGCGGCATGCCGAACTTACCAGACCGCGCCCTGCGTGCCGCACCCCCGGGACACGTCCCTGCTCCCGACCCGGCCCGCTTCCCGCCCGCCCCTGCCGCCTCCGCGCGCGCGCTGTTGCTTCCCGGGTCTCCCGAGCGCCCAGCACCTCGGACG
Organism: Avahi laniger; assembly: GCA_963575035.1. Taxonomy (NCBI): domain Eukaryota; kingdom Metazoa; phylum Chordata; class Mammalia; order Primates; family Indriidae; genus Avahi; species Avahi laniger. Next base: position 61,517 of record CAUYSK010094338.1, on the reverse strand, counting down.
GTGTCCAGGGCCGCGCACGCGAGGCGGGTCACCCGGCCCCGCTGCAGGCCACTCGGAGCGTAGCGGAGGTCACCAGCCCATCGGTCGGGGCCTGTGCGGACCGGACCGAGTGACCGCCGCGGCAGAGGGCGGTGGACACTTCGCGGTCCCGCGAAGGGCGCTCAGACACCTGCCATGGAGAGACCACCTCGGCCCGCGCCAGCACCCCGTCCCCTCTGTGCCTCAGTTTCCTCATCTGTGAGGCTCACAGTGCCGCTTCCCAGGGCCCTTGGAGGATTAATAATAACGGTATGGCAGGCGTCTGGGTGCTCACCGTCCCAGCCGACCCCCACCTTCTTCTCTCCTCCCAGCTCCCCTGAAAGCTCTTGGAGGGAGCCTGGGCCGCAGCGCTGGGCTGTGGTCGTCATCGCTGACTTGCAAAGCCGCAGGCTCCCCGGCCCAGTTCTCTGACTCTTTCTTTCCCAACCCTCTCCACGCAGGCTGTCCTTCCTTCTGTGCCAGGCGCCCCCACCTCTGTCCTTGGGGTGCCCCTCCTGCAGTGCCTGCACCCCTTACAGGGCTGGCTTCTTTGGCATTCGGTCTCCAGGTCGACATTGAGCTCCAGGCAGTGCTTGGGGCACTTGGCTCCGGTCCTGAGTATTCTGTATTTATCACAAAGCCCAACCTGCCCAGCCACCCCACTGCCCAGTTCATCCAGGGTCCCCCACTGGGGCAGGGGCCTCACAAGAGAGCGCTTCTCTTGGGAGAAGGGGGCGCCAGGCGGGACTGGCTGGACCCTGTCACAAAGCCGAGCTGTCAAAGGGCGGCCACGGGCTGCACTCCTGGTCCTGGTGGGAGAGGGTGTCGTCAGGACCCGGAGAGATGGCCCCCTGGACTGCAAGCGGCCCATGCTGGGATCCCCTTACAGGAATGTCAAGACAAGGGAGAAGGTGGTCCTGCCCCATGCCACCCATGTCACCTGTCAGGTCTGGGGGACACCAGCAGAGTGCTGGCCGAGACCAGGACACCCAGACCAGCAGCACAGCTAGCCCCAGTGGCCGTGGCCCCTCCTGGGTGTGCCCTGAAGGGCAGCAGCAGCCCAGGGTAGGCACTGCCCTGTCTGGGAGTGGAGGCGTGGCAGCCTCGCCCCACCAGCCTGTCCCAAAGTCGCAGGCAGTCTGTGAAGGGCCAGCGGAGTCACCAGCTCAGGGGCAGGGCCAGCAGGGTGTGCTAGGCCACCAGGGCACCGCAGCCTGGTGGGGTCTAGGGACACTGGCTCTACCAGATGCACAGCCTGGACAAGTCATAGGCTGAGTCTGCTTCCTGATCCGGCCTTAACTGCAAAACCCAACACAACCTTTAAGAATCAGAGTCCTCCCAGGGAGAGACCAGGCCCCACAAAGGAGGGTGGCTTTTGGATTTGTAAGGCCATTTTAATGCCCCCAGGGGATGTCCCTTCAACCTCCTTCTCTCTGTCCTTATCTACTCCTTAGAGGAATGGTGGGTGTTAGGTTTGTTCCAGGTGGGAACCCGAAAAGTATGTGTAGGACAGAATGTGGTTAATGCAAAACTTAGGCTTGTAAAACAACAGCCGCAGGAGTCTGGGGAGTCCCCGACTTTGTAGACCTGACAGCTGCAGCCAGTGTCCCTTCCCTCCCTCCCTGATGGAGACGAAGTTTATCTCTCCCTACTAGATCCCACTGGCAGCTGCAGCCAGCACTCCTCCCCCTCCCTCCCTGATGGGACCAAGGCTGCCCCTCCCTAGCTCTCCTGATAAGGACACTGCCAGAGCAGGATGGATGCAACTGGGGCAAAGGGGTCATAGGAGTTGGTCGATAGAAGAATTTACTACAAACAGCTGTTCTGCCCCCCTCCCCGCCCCCGTCCTCTGCTGCAGGAAGCAATTTTTCATCTGCCAGTTTGGCCCAGAAACAAAGAACTGAACAGGGCAGGTGGGAGGGGGTCGGTTTTGCCCGGTTATAAAAACCCTCGCTAAACCCCCTTCTGTGCTGACTCTCTTTTCGGACTCAGCCCACTCGCACCCGGCTGAATAAACCAGCCGTGTTGCTCCCACATAGCCTGTGTCTGCAATGCGTCCTTTGGGCCATTCATTCACCCAAGGGGGATGGCAAAGAGATTTTTAAATCCAGCCTTAGGAAGTAAGACCACAGCTCTGCTTCCCAGCTTGATCTATGGCTCTAGATAAGTGAAGTTTCAGGCTGGATTATCGGTTACCGCCTTTAAAGGAGCCCCCTTAAGCCCTTATTAGAGTCCAGCGTATCCAGCTCACCCAGTGCGAGGCCGAGGCTGTAGGGTGGATCCAGGTGAGGAATTTGGAGCAGCGTGACTAACACAAGCACGCAACTTGCGGAAGAGGGGACGGGGTGCGAGGAAGGAGCTGCCGCTTTTTACTTTCTCCCAGTTGGTCTGTGTGTGGTTGCTGTGAACGTCCTCTTTTGACAAGTGCAGGCACAGCCACCAGGTGTTCCAAAGAAGGTGGGGGTGCTGGAGAGCGTCCCCCTGCAAAAGCCAAGAACCTGGTGGTGAGTTGTGATGTCAACAAGGCAACTAAACCCACAGAAACAAGTCCAGACACAGGCAAGGAAAGATGCAAAAGCTTACGTCCCGTGCAACGAAGGTAGACCTTGAAACATGCCTGCAATGTTTTTAGATGATAAAAATAATATTGCATACAAGGAATACATAAATGAAATGTAGGCGCTAATACAATTAGAAAATAAGACAGAAAAGAGGAATTACACGGACCATGGCAGGCGGGGTTCCCTTTGCAGGGCAGAGCCTGGATCCGGTAGCAATGGCTTGGAGGGCGCGGGGGCCAGGCCGTGGCATGGTGGAAGGAGGGGCGAGCTGGCAATGCCAGTGCAGGAGGTTTTGAGAAAGGTTTCTCCAGACAGAGATTAGGACACAAAGAAAATGTTTATTCACTTTTCCCTGGGTGTGGGGGTGGGGGTCCTTGGGAAAGGACCAGCAGGGAGGTGGAAAGGGGAAGAACGTGCTGCCCTGAAAACCAGCTACGGGGCCGTTTAAAGGGTTGTAGAATGGCAGGTGCAGTCAGAAACTGCTGTCTGCGCGCCTTCCTTTCTTCTTGGCGGCAGGTAGATAACAGACAGCGCCAGGATGTCAAAGTCCAGGAGTTGGTTCCCCGCCTTCCTTGGAGAAGGGATTATCACAGGAGATGTGGTTGAGGCTGTAGGTCATTCTCCTGCTGTTTACTCTGTAAAAGCAGATTCTCAGAAAACCATTTGAAAGAGGGAGATTTACATCTCTTTTCCGTCCATTCGGCTTGTCAGAAGTTGTGCAAAACAGAACTCCTGCAGGTGCCTGTTAGTGAGTGAACTCGTAGGACTATTCTTTATCCGTTACTGGGGAAATTGTGGGATTAGGTATTTTCCTGTTATTAAATATTTTTGCAAGGCTGCCCCTTTCAACGAGGCAGATGGAGGGCGTGACTCAAGGTGGCAGGTCCTTGCAGGTGGGGTCACCTGCAGCTGTGGCCACCAAACCAGGTTCATTTGCCCACTGCCCAGGAAGCAGCCAATACACTGAGTCTTTATTCCGCACAGCGCTAAGCGGGATGCAGGAGACATTTCTCAAATCCGCCTCCCCGAGAACTTGGGGCGGACCGGGTTTTTAAGGACAGTTTGGCAGGCAAGGGATTAAGGCAGTTAGGTTTGTTAACTGGGGCCAGATTATAGGGATGTAGAAATCATCTTCTCCTGCTGCTCCTGTCTCTGGGGTCACAATTCCGGGTGAGTTGGTTTCTTGGTGTGGCTGCTGGTCGGGGGGTGGAGGGGCAATGGATCCACCGGAATGCGGGGCCTGGAGAGATCTTGAAAACTACCTTTAGGTTTCGGAAAGGTGACGTTACCTGGGGAGAAAGTCAAGAATCTTTATGGACACCGGGTGTGGGGAGAAGTGAAGAATCTTTACGGACACCAGCTGCGTGGCTGGCTTCAGAGTGGCAATTACAGGGGACAGTTACTGATTATTACATTGTTTTTAGCTAGGCCCTCGCCGTAGATGTTGCCTTGCACCCCGTTGCTGAAGGACGGTTCCCTGGGTGCGGCAGCCTTGACTCTGGGCTGCTCCCCCAGGAGGAAGCCTCCGTGCCCACAAAGGGCTGCGCCAGATCCACTGGGGAGAAGCCTGCACGAGATCAGCAGAGGAGCCCCCCGACTCACGGCTGCGCTGGGCCACCGCCGAGCCCCTCAGCCCCCTGTCCTTGTCATTGTACTTCTCAACTCACTGAAGGGTGTCTTGCTCCGCTTAGATCAGACTGCAGTCTTCCAAGGGCCGAGCCCAGCTCTGCCCACCCCATTGTAGAAACCTGACGTAGACCCTCTTCTGGGTCCGGAGGATATTGTAGCATCTGAAACTTGCTTGACCTTCTGGTTGCAGAAAGTCAGGCCCAAAACACACCTCAAGCTGCACTTCTCTCCACCCCTGCAGATGTCGGTAATCCTAACGTCGCCTTCAGGCTCCTTAGCAGAGCTGCCGCAGGAGTGGACATATGGTTTCCTGCCAGCCCAGGGTCATGACAGAGAGGCACACTTCGCTGGGGGAGGTTGGATCCCAGAGTTTGCAAGAACAATGGGCCTTGTGCAGGAAGGCCCTGGCCTGGAGCCACATTGTTCGACTCCGAGGCCACAGCTCTGTGTCCCTGCTCTGCAAGAGGTCCCCAGGCTCTCGGCCTGTATCACAGCAGGGCTTGTGAGACGCGCAGGAATGAATAGAGCACTCTCATTTATTCCAGAACCATGTGAATAAAAACTGCAGGGCAGGAAGGGCCGGAGTCCCAGCCTTCAGTGCTCAGCCTTCAGATCTCAACTGTGGCCATGATGTCCGCAGAGAGAACGCAAATGCAACGACTCGTCTGTGTTAGGGTGGAAAAGCCTCAGCGCGGGTGGAGAAAGATTTCTCATGCAGAGAGTAAGATATAAAAGCAAAAACTTTATTTTGTCCTTTTAGCAGAGGGAGAAGGAGGGAGGGGAAGCGAGCAGGGCGATGGTGGCAGCCCAAAGGAGAAGGGAGGTGCCAGCAGCGAGGCCACCTGGCTGCTGCTTTTATGGGGACAAAGAGAGAAGGAAAAATAGTAATTGTTGTGTCAAGGTGTCTGTCTGTCTTGCTTTTTCTCTGTTCCCGGAGACTTGCTGTCTCTGGTGCAGTCAGGCTCATGCCAAAGTTGCCAGATTCGGTATTTTCCTGTTACTTCAGCAGGGCCGCCCTTACAGCTCCCGTGAGGGAGACCGGCGGTTAAGCTGTTAACTAAATGGGCTTTGGGTGCAAACCGGCTGGGGCTACTTTTGGCTGGTAGGAGCCAGTTATGTTTTGGGCCTGAACACTCTTGAATGGGGGTCATGCTCCTTTGACCTCATGAAGTAAAAAAATGTCCCAGGGTCAAATGTTGCCAGGTTAAAACAGTGGGGGCCAAAACGGTCCCGCATCAGCACTGAATGGTGTCCCCACCGCAGGCTTCGGGCCGTGCAGACGGAAGAGCAAACCGTGGCTGGGACCCGTGGTCCTCAGGAGACCTCACGTGGGCATGACCAGGCCCCTGACCACAGCACCGGAGTCACCCGTGACCCTGGTGGATTCATTTTCCTACTTTCTTCTGGCTTGGTTTGCCTGCAGTGTCCTGGGTTGGACTTGACTAGTTTCATCACCCCTACCCACCCCGCAGTGAGAGGGAATGGCCCGAAAAAAAAGGGGCAGAAAGATTTTCTGTCTTTTTAAAACTCCCCCCTCCCCCACTCTTTTGGGAACGGCAGCCTGCATCCCTGGGGCAGGTTAAGTCTTTTGTTAAAACTCCCAGGTGGTGCCACCGGCCCCCAGGTGGGCTGCCCTGGAGTTCTCAGGCTTTGTCTTTGGCTGAGATGGGACTAGAATAGTTAACCACAGTAATTGCCTGAAGCCCAGAACCCTCCCTTTAAAAGCTCTGTATTTCTGCCCACGTGTAGGAAGTTTGGGATTTTGAGACAAGGCCTACCCTATTTCCTCTTTTGCCAGCAAAGTAGACTCTCTTTCCTTCCTCCTCATTCTTGTGATCCGACCTCGAGGACGAGTGACGGAACTTTCGGTAACCCCGCCTGGCTGGTAGAAGCACCTGGAGTATTAAATCTTGGAAGGCAGCTTGGCGGAAGGCACCCGGATGCTGTCCTGTGTGGCTGGAAGGTGTGAACAGGCCTCTGCAAATACTGCGGGAGGGCTGCACGTGTGCTCACCCCCCACCGGCTGGCCGAATGGACCCCCTCGTGGCCAAAGGAATGTCCTAAAACTAAATTGCCTGCCAGGAGGAGGGAGGTCAGACACGCCTCACCATGCCCCCTCCCTTCTTGGGGACATCCTTTGCAACCCATTAACAGGCCTAAGGGTATGCAAGACACACCTGCAGGTCCTCAATTTACACACCAAATATATGTCCGGTGACTTATCTCCCATTCACAGCTCCTTATGTTGAAACATTCCAAGCCTTTACACAAAGCTTTATGTCTTTAACCAGTTACAAGTCAAAGAATCTTTAAACCCACCTCTAACCTGTAAGGCCCCCCGCTTGGAGATGGCCCACCAAGGTACGCCTCCCACACATTGATTTATGATTTTGCCTGCAACCCCTGTCTCCCTGACGTGTATAAAGCCAAACTAACCCAGCCAAGCCACAGCGAGTCCACTGCTCAAGGCTTCTTGGGCGTGGCTCCGGGTCATGGTCCTCAAATTTGGCTCAGAGTAAATCTCTTTAAAATTATTTTAAAGAGTCTGGCTTTTTTTCTGTTAATGTGTGTATGTGTATATAATATATATACAATATATTTTCTTCATATACAATCATGTCATCTGACAGTTTTACTTCTTCCTATCCATTTTAGATGCCTTTAAAAAAACTGATTTCTCCTACTGGAATCTCCAGCACGACATTGAATGGAAGTGGTGAGAGCAGACACTCCGGTCCCGTCTGATCTCGGGAAAGCATTCGTGCACACGGTCACGCACGCTGTTAGTTGTGGGCTCTGCACAGATGCCCTGTGTCTGGGTGGGGAAGTTCCATTCTATTCTGACTTTGTCAGAGCGTTTTCAAGAGTGGATGTTCCTGGATATCGTCAAACGCGCTTCCTGAATGTGTGGAGATGACTACACGGTCTTTTTTATTCCACTGATACGATGGATCGCATTAGCCGATTTCCAGACATTGGACCAACTTTGGATTCCCAGGAGCCCCTTATCGTGGTGTTCGAGTCTTTTTATATGTTGCTGGATGCTGTTTGCTCATATTTTGTGTTTGCTACTATTATGGGTTTTTGTGTCCATATTCGTGAGATACGGATTGGTCGGTAGTTTTTTTGTGATGTTTTTAACTAGTTTTAGCATCAGGGTAATACCAGCCACATAGAATGAGCTGGGAAGTGTTCTGTTCACTTCCAGGAGAGTTGGAAAGAAGAATCATCTCCACCGCAGCCGGCCACAAACGGGGAAGGGTGTGGAGAATGGAGATGGGAGGTTTTCCTTGGCCGCGCTTACAAACGGCGCAGAGGTCCCACGCGTCTCTTACATGGCGTGTTGGCCAGGGCTGCCATCACGAAGGACCACGGGCCAGGCGGTTGAAACAGAAAGTCACTGTCTCCGAGCTCTGGAGGCTGGAAGCTGGAGGTCAGGGTGCCGGCAGCGCTGATTCCCGTGGAGGCCGTGAGGGCACATCTGTCCCGGCCTCTCCCCCGGCTCCTGGGGCTGGGGACCTGCCTCGGTGTTCCTGGGCTCACGCCTGTGTCATCCCATCTCTGCTGTTCTGTGTCTGTGACCAATTCACCACTCACGTGGATTAGGGCCCCCTGACTCCCCACTGTGACCTCGTTTTAACTAATTCCAACGCTAAACCCTATTTTCAAGTAAGGCCACATTCGGAGGTACTGGGGGTGAGGACTCAACACATGGCTTTTGGGGGACACAGCTTGGCCCACGTGTACCGCTGGCCTGACCTCAGCCACGAGGCGGCAAGGGAGCGGCCGTGCACCCACAGGCCAGGATGGGCTTAGTGGCTGGAGAGTCCACCGTCACTGAGCCCAGGTTTGAGACCGAGGCCCACAGAGCTCAGGTGGCTGATGTGGGTGACAGTGGCCCCAACCCCTGACACCAAATTCCAAACTCTCTTCTCTTTTTAAAATTAGTTTTAAATTAAAAGGTAATATATGGATATACTGTTATTTGGAAAATTAAACCACACAGATTTGATTAAAATCAACCTAAGAAGTCTAATACCAAGGAGTAACTACTTCTATGAGTCTGATGTCTGTCTTTCCAGAGCTTTTCTAAAAACTTTGCACGTCCATCCTAGAATTGTTTGGTATGTGTTCACACAAAGGACAAAAAGAGAGGCATCAGTCTGCAACTTGTTTTCACCAACCGTCGGCATTAGTACCTCAAGCTCCTCCTCGTTCCTCTCAGCTGCGCACGACATTCCATGGTGTCTGTTCTGCAGCCGAGACACTCTCACGCGGACGTGCAGGTTGCTTCCGCTTCTTAAAGTTACTAATGGTGTTGTGACAGCCATCCGAGCACCTGCTTCCCGGGGCTGCCTGAGCATGTTGGTCTGAGCAGATTCTGAAAGTAGCTGCTGAGTCGAGGTGTGTGACTGCGATGAGACCGACGGGGCCACGTACCCGCCGCGGTGCATGCGCTCACTTCCTCTGGCTCTGTGAACGGCCCATCTCCCGGCTCAAGAAAGGGTGCCCCTGGTGTGTGCCAGCCAGAAACGGACAGTGCTCCTTACAGCCCTGGCTGGGGGCCAGTGGGCAGAGCTTTGGGACAGGTGCACTTTGTGCAGAAAGAGAAGCTGCCCGAGGCCAGAAAATACATGGCTGGAGGGCAGGGGTGACCAGTTCAGCTGGCTGGTCAGGGGCCCAGGGGGACAGAGGCCAGGAGTCTGAAGACAAGGAACCTGGAGGCCCTGAAGGCAGCCCAGTGGGGAGCCCAGAGCAGGCACCACCTGTCAGAGGGGCCCCAGCCCGGCTCGACTGGCCGGCCCGCGTCCCCCTCTCGCTGCGCTCAGACATTGGCCAGGACCACCCTGGAAGAACGACGGTGGCCTGGGGCCTGCCGCTGGGGGCCACCAGCCTGCGGCTTCACTCAGTGAGGTCTTTCTTAAAGCAAGTGTAGGAACAGGCTGCTGCAAGCCCTTAATGTGCTCAAGTAAAAATAAAAACACGCACAGTTTCAGGCTGCCATGACAGAATACTCCAGACTGGGGGTGCTTAAAAATCAAAATGAATTTTCTTACAATTCTCGGGGCTGGAAGTCCAAGATCACGGTGCAGGCCAATTTGCTTTCCAGTGAGGCCGCTGTTCCTGGCTGGCCATGGACTCGTTCTTGCTGTGTCTTGTCGGGCTTTCCTTGGTGTGAGCTGGAGAGACAGGGCTCTCTGGTGTCCCTTCTAAGGACACTAATGATACCAGCTCCAGGTCCCACCCTGTGACCTCATTTAACCCTAATTCCCTCCTAACGGCCCTGTCTCCAGACAGGGTCGCACTGCAGGTGGGGCTTTAACTGCAGCATTTTGGGGGGCACAGTTCAGTCCATAACCCCTGCACACAGGGAACAGAGGGCTCACTAATTAGGGTACACATACCGAACAAAATGCATAGATAGTGAAAATCACACATTCTAATACTATTTATTATCACAATAAATACTTCACAGCAAACGACTGCATGAAAAATGTGAGCTACAGAGCACCACGCATGAAATGGTCCCATGTACGTAAAACTGTAAACGTATGTCCACGTGGTGACAGACATATACGCATCTTGGGGGTGTCTGGAGTGATCACCAAAGTGGGCTGGCAGGGAATGATTTCCTGTATTTTTTACAATAAGCGTTTATGATTTTTACAAAATCACCAAAGCTATTAACTTTTTCATTTAAAAATCACAAAATTATTTTTAAATGGCGACTTTAAGTCATTTGGCACACCTTGGTTTTCTCTCCTAAATTGGCACAAATGCCGCCATCAGGAGCAGCCCCATCTTCCAGATGGCCGCGCTCCCCGTCCCTCCCCGGCCACTGCCTGCGAAGGTGGAACCCGCCCCGAGATCCCGGACGCCGCCCCCGGCACAGGCTGGAAACTGCTCCTTCCTTTCTGACATGTCTGTCACTCCAGAAGGCTCTCTCCACACCTCTCTTTCAAAGAGGTTCATGCCGGGGAACAGCAGGGAGGTACTTTTCCAATTGTCCCACAGGGAGCCAGCGAGTCCCACCTGTGGGTCCACACGGGGCTTCCTTCTCCTCCCGCAGGGTCACCTGCTCAGGTTGTTGTCAGCCCACCAGGCCAGCGTGTCAGTCGGGCGACATCCAGCATCAAATCACAGTGATGAGAACCTTCCAGGACACCCTTCCTTGGCGCCTGGACGCCCATGGCAGCTCCGTTAAGCCTCCAACAGGGCGGCCTTGAGTTCCGGAGCAGAGTCTTCGCAGATGTTGTAGGGCTGGGTCCCTGGCTCCTGCCTGAGGTATTTCTCTGCAGAAAACACAAGTTGTTCCAGCACTAAAACGGCGAAGAGAAGATGGGCCCGTTCACGGGAAGGGGTGAGAGGCTGGCATCTCAGGACCCCGGCACACCAGAGGGTGGCGGGGCCCACCCAGGCTGGCATCCCTAACCGCGAAAGGTCTCACCTAAGTCTCTCCAAGCACGTCACTACTCTCTAGGTGACTGCTAATAACCTCACTGCTCGGGACGTTCCACTTGGTAGCCAGGCCCACCTGTCCACCTCCCGCACTGAGCTGCGCCTAGCAACGGCGAGGGTGAGCCCAGCCCAGACGCAAGAGGAGTCTTTATCAAATTTTAGAACAGGCAAAACTAACCAATGGTGGCAGAAAGCAGGGTGGTTCCTCCTGGGGGAACTTTCTAGAATGATCTCAGATTCTACCCAGATGCATCCATTTGTCAGAACTCAAGCTGCAAACATAAGCTCCTCTCTGCTTAATGTATTTAAACTTTACCTCAAACACACACACCCCCCTAAAAAACACGTCCCATAGAAGGAAGGGGCCTCCACGACCATGAGCCCCCCGCTCCATCCCCTCTGCTGGCCCTCACTCTTGCCGCAGTTGAGATGCTCAGCTGAGGCCTACGCGGAAGATGGGACAGGGCAGCAGACACCGGCGCCTCCAGCCGCCTGCGATCACTTCCTCTCCCTTCCTCTCCCTGTCCCAGAGCCACTGGCCCTCAAGACACCACCCTGCTCTGGCCTGTCCCAGCTCTCTGGAGGGTATCCGACCACACCCACCTGCTTCCTCCAGAGTGGAAAAGTACTGGAACCCCTTCAGGTCAGCGGACAGCAGGACACGGAGAACGGGGACCTGAGGGACAGACAGACTTTAACCCAGGGCAGGGACACTCCCCTGTGACACACGGAGCAGGCGGCCTGCGTGGACACCCTGTCTTAGCACCCCCTGGAAAGGGGCAGCTTCACATCCACACGGGGAAGTGGTGAGAATCCCTGACCCAGGGGGTGCTACCACAGGGGCATGTTTTTAAAGGAATCGTCTCCAAAGACCACGAAGACACGTGCACTATGAACACGACACAGGACGGAAGGTACTGAGCAAAGCCCTGGACGCCCCGAGTCTGAAGCAGCCTGCCACCCTCGCTGTGTGACCTCGGGCAGGTCACTCAGCCTCTCTGGGCCTGGGTGACTGCGACTGGACAGGGGGATGAGGAGAGCATGGGCCTGGCACCTGGTTGGAGAATGAACGAAACCCTGAGCGCCCGCTGTGCCGACACCCGCGTGCTGGGTCTGAGTGGCACCTGTTTCACAGCTAGTTCACAAACATCTCCTCCACAAGCCTGGGGGACACGCTGACATCCCCAACATGCCACCGCGTAGGACGTGGCAGGGACACGTCACTACAATGACAGCAACCCCTCCTGCTGCTAACCCTGGCCACTCCCCCAGGACATCAGCCCTGCACTGCCCGGCATGCTCCCAGGTGAGGCAGGGACCCTCTTGGTCTTACTCTAACGTGAAGAAGAGCAACACTGTCGAACAGCCCCGGCCTAGGGCTTCTGAGAGCTGCAGGAACCGATTCCAACAAACCCGACCTGTTATCTTCACCTGTGCCCTGCCAGGACGGTCTCCGCAGAAACCTGTCCTCTTCAGCCTCTGGAAGCCCCTACAACACCTCTCTGCACACAATTCTATGCTTATGTGTGTTTTGCTTCCTAAACCATAGCTCTCAAGAACAGGGACCAGCTCTCACTCATCCTGTGTCCCCAGCACTGAGTACGGCACGGCAGAGGACGTGGATTGGCATCGACCACCGGAGAGATGAGGCCACACACGTGACCCCGTGGAGGAGGGGGGCTGCTGCTCCCCATTTGACAGGGTTGGGGGGCGGAAGGTCGGATGGGTACGGGAACCAGGCAGAGCCAGAGCCAGCGGAGGGGCTGGGCAGTGCATTCTTGGGTAGCGTCAGGGCCCAGGAACGTGGGGCTGGCGGGAAGGCCACACGGCGGCTGCCGACTGGCTCACCCACCTGCAGGCCGACGAAGACCAGGCTGACGCCCTGCTTGTGGAAGTCCTGGAGGAGCTCGCCGAGCCCCAACACCACGGTGTAGTCGATGCTGCAGACGTGGGTGCACTCCAGGACCAGGCAGCGCGGGGGGGACACTGGGGAGACAGGCCCGAGCCGGTCACGCCGGGCAAAGCAACCCGATGCACTGGCCAGGGGCAGAGTGAGGCCAGCAAGTGCTCCCTGCACAAGAGCTGTTTGGGGACAGCAGCCACTGCTTCCTTCCCAGGACCAGAGGCCCCTGGGCTCGCCACTGGCTCCCCAGGAGGAGGAACAGGACCTCGGGGGCAACGGAGGAGCAACGTGCGGGGAACTGCCACCCTGGCTGCAGCACAGAGCAGAGCAGGTGTTAGGCCAGGCCCGGTGCACTCAGACACCCCGCATCCTCCTGGCTGGCGTGCAGAAGGCGGGGTGGGGAGCGGCCCAGCCCACGTACCTTCCAGGGCCCGGCTAACGATCGCCTCCCGCAGGGCCTCAACTGCAGGGAAGTGCAGGCCGCTGGCCGGCTGCAGGACGATAACCGGCCCCTCGGACACCTGAGGGAAGCGAGAGGCTGCTGGATGCGGGTCCAACAGGGCGGCCTCTGCCAGGTGTGGCTCGTCCCAGGCAGGAAGCCCCGACCCAGGCCCAGCGCACTGGAGGTGACAGGGAGTGTGGAGCTGGCAGGAATCCCCCACGGCCCGTGGGCAGTGCGGTGGGCGCTGTGGTTTGTAACCAGAGGCTGTGCCTGCCCGCCAGCAAGTGGTCACCTTCAGCAGCGGCCACAGCCACAGTCACTCCGTGAGCTCACAACCCGAGAGCGTCGTGCTGAGGCCTGAGGCGTCCTGCCCACGGGGTGCTTCCCCCTGCCCTGGGCAGGCTGGTACCTGGGTCTCGGGCCTGGCCACGGAGCGCAGGAGAATGAGCACAGACACCAGCGCGCCGGCCAGGATGCCGTACTGCACCTCCCAGAAGCACAGCAGGAATGTCACGCACAAGGGCAGCAGGTCCAGTCCTAGGAGAGGGGTGCGGCTGAGCGGCGCGCCCTCCTCCGCCAGGCCCCGGCTCAGCCCCCACACCGGGAGGACGCTTCCCGGCCTCTTCCATGCTGAGCAGGACACTCATGGACCTGGAGTAGTCCCCAAGGGGACTCGTTCTGGGGATTTGAGGATGGCAGCAGCCAAAGAGGCCACGCCGTGGGGATGAGGGCTATGGCTCAAGGTCAAATCCCCTCCCCGTCTTTGCAGAGCCACGGCCAAGACCTGCCGGGACGGGAGGAGGAGGACAGCAGGGGCTCGGCAGCACCAAAGAAGGAGGGCCGGGCGCAGAGCCGGCCTGAGAAGCGGGTGGAGGGTCACATGAGCCCTGGAGCCCCCTGGCCAAGGAGGAGGTGTCCTGGGACAAAGAGCTGAGCTTGGTGGTCAGCTCCGGGTGGAGTCCACCCGACACACGTGACTGAGACATCCCCACCTCCCTGAACCTCGGTTTCATCGGTGGCCCCTGTTGTACTGCACAAGGGCACGGGGCTTCAAGCCTGTTCTAAGGATCAGATGCGACAATATACCAAGGACTTTCCACTTGGCAACTTGCCAGGGCTGACCAAAAACTGCCAAATAAGCTACATAAACCTTTTCAGTGCTGCTTTCATACACAGAAGAAAATGAAATTTGTTACCTTAGAGGCACAGCCGGTTCAGGAAACCCTGAGACACTGGGGCCAGTGCACCAAGGTCAGTGGATATGATGGATCCTGCCGGTCTCCCGGTAAGTTCCCCCTCAGCTGGGCCAGCCAGAGGCGGGTGGGGTGGGGACAGGTGGAGCCGCCCCGCACCAGGACCCCGCGGAGCTGTGCAGCAGCCTTTCAGGAAGGAGGAGCTGCAGCTGGTCCCAGCAGCCACGGCCTGCCAGCCATGGGCCACCTCTGCGGCCGCCTCCTGGTCTTTCACTCCTCTGTCCTGGGACCACCTAACTTCCCAGCTCCAGCCCCCGGCTGTGGAGCATCAAAGACAACCCCGTGTCACAGGCGCCACACCCTAGCCTCTCCACACGTACTCTTAACGCGCCAGAGCGTCCAGAAGAACTTGGTGTCAAACAGCGGGGCCACGGCCATGATGATGACTGCGGCCAGCGCGGCCTTGGGGATGTAGTAGAACTGGGAGGTCAGGTAGTTCAGGGACAGCAACACCAGCGCTCCTGTGGGATACGGGGCACCGGCGACCTGGGGGTCAGGGTCCCACCCAGCAAGCAGTCCCCTGTGCAGAGGAGCCTCACCTGGGACAAGGGGGAGGCTGAGCACCACGGCCCCCAGTCCCCACGTGGCTCCAGGGGATGTGGCCCACTAAGCAGGGCCATCTCTAGCTGTTGGCCTCTCCCCCCCACTCCCACCACCATGGGCACAAGGGGAAGCAGGGGGCTCACCTGTCACCAGCCCCCCCGCTGGGGTGCACACCCCCGACTGGGCATTCACAGCCGTCCTGGAAGGCAACGAGAGACTGAATCACGGGGGGCCGGAGGGGAAGGGGCGGCCTCTGTCCACAGGGCCGTGGCTGATCTCCCAGGGCCGGCGGCTCCGAGCGCGGCCTGGGAAGCAGGGGTGGGGTGGGGCCGCCGAGGCCAGGTGACTTAGGGCACAGCCACAGGCAGCTGTGCCCGATCCATCCTGTTGTGTTTTTAGGTGATACGTATTTCTCACTGACCCTAAGAACACAAACCACAAAGGGCCAGGCCTTCGAGATCTCCACCCACTTTTTCTTCTTCCCCGTCCAGAGGGGCCACACTGAGCAGAGTGGAGTCCTTGGCTCTGGGGACCAGACCCTGCTGGGCGACACCTGCTCTTCTCCTTTAAGCCACGGGTCACCCTCACCCTGCTGTGCTGACCCAGAGGGGCCTCAGGTCTGGACCTCTTCAGGGCAGAGCCACTGTCCTTCCTGTGCCAAGTCCCGCGGAATGAGCCCTGGCACGGAGAACGCGCAGGGAACTCTCTAGGGCTGGCCTGCGCTGCTGTCTGTCGGCACGCAGGAGCCGGGGGACCCTGGAGGACAGCAGCCCCCAGCCCTGTCCCATCCAGTCAACAGCGGACACAGGGATGACAGACACGTCCAACCAAGACAGGAGCAAAAAGCAGTTGCACGTGGGCGAAGGGTCCTCCCCCAGGAGCAGAGGAGGGACGCGGTCACTCACCGTCCAAAGCTGCCTGTGACCGGGTAGGAAGAGACGAGGGAGCCCAGCACGTTGGTGAGGCCTGGGGAGGAAGCGGAGGGTTTGTGAGGAGGAGAAAGAGACGGCAGTGGGGAGAAGGAACAGGAGGGCAGAGGTGGAGGGATCCCCACAAGGGGCCTGAACCTGGGCTCACTCTTTCAGGGAAGGCAGACTTTGTGACTTTGTCGAGACAGATTCTAGCTGTCAGAGACACCTGACCCCAGCCTCTCGTGTGTGACAAGACGTGCCTTTCCCCACGTGTAACGGGAGAGCATCCCGCCTCCCAGAAGGGGGTGGCAGCTAAGCGCCCCTACGACAAACCCAATATGCTCAGGAGGTCAGCGGTCGTCCACAGCTCCCCACCAGCTCCTTCCAAACCCACCACTCCCTCCTGTGAGCCAAGGCCACAGGGCAAGGCCAGCAAGCCGTCTGCACAGAGGGTGCTGCAGGCTACACCGGACGAAGCCCAGGCTCACTGCCCCGCGAGGGCCTGAGAACCAACGAGACTGGCCCACGCCGCTCACAAGCAGCTCTGCCGGCGTCCATCCCACCCAGGGGCCGTCTCAAAGACCCCGCCATGCCCACCACCCTCCACAACAGGGCTCCCGAGTTCAAGGCCTGCTCTCCAGCCCCTCCAGGTATCAAGGCCCAGCTCAGATCCTTGAGAGAGAGGAGCCCGGGCCCGGAAGTGCAGACATCGCGGGGCGGAGACCGCAGGCTGCACACGGTCACCCTCACCCGTTAGCAGCTGCAGGTCAGAGACCCAACCCTCTGAGCAGCTGCCAACCAGGGACGACCCCTCCCGCTGCTCGGCATCCATGGGGTTCCTGGGAGCCTCTCTCGCTGTGCGGCTGCAAAAAACCATGCGGCCTATCTCAGATCAAGGAGTCCCACATCCACCTTCCATAGCCCGAGCTTCGTGACCTCCACTTCACAGCCTCTCCCATCTGGCTGTATCCAGAACTCGCTGTCCCAACACGATAGTTTTGTGCTGTTTTTGAAGCAACGGGAATGGGCTGGGTGCTTGGGGAGTCTGTGGGTTTTCTCTGCCTGAGGGTGCGTGATTCCTGGGAAACGCCAGCTCCACCCATCCACAGGGTGACGCCTCATTCTCCATCAGCTCACAGAGGAGCACGGGCGACGGCCCTCCGCGGTCCGGCTGGGACCCCCCAGGCTTTGCCGTCAAGAAGCCAAGTGGCTTGAGCCCAAAACCCTCTCATGAAGTTGTCCGGGTGTTGCTTGGGGACACCTCCGTGGGAAGGAAACCAACAGTGCTGACTGGGTTAGATCTATGTCTGTCTCATGAGGGGCCAGAAGGAAAGGAAGGTCGGGGACCCCCGGTATGCTGAAAACAGTAAAAATAACTGAACTTAAGAGACAGGCTGTGGTCTCCATCAGAGAAGCTGGTTCATGAAGACAGAAGAAAAGAAAATCACACTGTGAAACCTGGCAAGGATCCCATCTGGTCGGGCAACTCGGGGTCCACCTGAGTCCTCGCTCGATTACACCCCTGCCTGGAGGGGACCACAGGGCAGGGCAAAAGCCACGTCAGGAGATTCCCCTGAGATTTCACCTGGCCACATTCTTCAGCTCTTTGACCCCTGGCCCCAGAAGCTCCCTCCCTGAGATGGAACATTCCGGGTGTTCCTCAGTGTAGACCAAGGCTACCAGACCTTAGGGTCTGGTCCACAGCAAGTGCTAAGTGGTAGTCAGAATGGATAACACATGTCAGCTCCCTGTCCTGGGGACTAAACTGAACCATGTGGAGACCTGGGAATGAGTCCATGCCAACACTTCCAAAGGGCCCAACCGTGGACCTCGGCCCCTGGCGGTCCAACCATTAGATGGTCCCGATACTCCACACAGCCCAGCCAGACGCGGGGGGCAGGCCCAGGCTCCCGGCCCGTGGCTGGAGTCTTACCGATGGCCAGCAGCTCCTGGTTGGCGTCGATGCGGTAATTATTCTGAGACGCTGGAGAGAACGGATGGTAAAGACACAGTTAAATGGCATCTGCTAGCCCTCGTTCATGAAATGAAAACAGGTTATGAATTTGTGCACAGCACTAAGTTTCGTAAACAGAGCGTGACTGTGGGCATCGCAGAAGGCGGAAAGAGGCAGGAAGAGGTGTTTGCGGCAGTTAACCGGGTGAGCGAAGGGCTCACGGGCGATCCGTCTCTCCTTTACTCACCGCTGCACTTTTGACACTTTCTACAACAAATATACACAGTCACTGCTTTTATAACAAGAGAAAAATGTTTTAAACTAAAAACCTCTCTGATTACAAGCTGAGATGACGATAAGTCAAACATGAAGCTATCTCAGCGAGAAGCAAGGACGTCAGGGGAGGCCCAGCAGCAGGCAGCTGAGACAGACGCTGGCAGACTTTTCCCACCAAGCACCAGATCGTGAGTATTTTAGGCTCTGTGAGCCCCAAGGGCTCTGTCGTGGCCGCAAAGCTCCGGCTGTTGTACCACGAAAGCAGTCACAGATGATACATTCCCCAGTGAGAATGACACATTCCAACAAATTTTATTTGTGAACACTGAGATTTGAATTTCATATATAATTCACGTGTCACAAATTATTATTATTCTTTTGACTTTTTCCAACCATTTAAAAATGTGAAAGTCATTCTTAGGCCACTGGCCACACAAAGCAAGCAGCAGGCGAAGTCTGCCAACCCCTGACGTAAGAGAGTGACCACCTCTACAGATACGGCCGGGAGGTCGGGCAACTTCAGAAGAAAATGGAATGTCTGTCCCAGCTACTCAGAAGGCTGAGGCAAGAGTTCAAGTCCAGCCTGGGCAACATATCAAGACCCTGTCTCTGAAAAAAAAAAAGAAAAGGAAAAAAAGAGAAGTTTTCTAAGTAGCAGACAAGAAGAGTAAAAGCCGTGAGAGGTAGAACTGGAGGAAACACCTACATTTCTTCTTGCAACAGAAAGACATATACTCAGGAAAGCAATAACTGAGCAAGAAAGACACAAGCCGCATATGGAACGAACTGAACTGTGGTGTGATTTTGAGCAATTGCTGGAATTTGGAAAACCCTCTTGAATTGACATTAGTTAGGAGTCTCCCTTGAATGGGGTGAAGGTTAGACCCTGAAACTTTGGAGAAGGAACTTAGCCTGGTACAACCTGGGCTTGGTAGTGAACACCCTTATGGAGTCACGATAACATTCACTGTTAACTGGGTTCTAACCTTTAGAATCTACATAACCCTAACGGCAAGGAGGACTTAATTACAGTCATAGGTTGGAATGACAGTGGTGTCCACACTGACAATCCCACCCGGGAGCACCATGACCCCAGTGGGACGGGGCAGGGCAGGAGGATTTAATAGCTTAGGACAGAGGAAATCAAGAGTTGCCAAAGGAGAAGCAAATATTTAAGTGGGTCGGTGCCCCCTGCCTCCTGGGGGCTGAGCCAGCTGGAGAAAGCACATTGTTACATTTGTAGGAATTTGTGAGCCTGTTATTAAACTCAGCCATTATTACCAATTAAATTAAAACTTTTAATTAAACAAATTACATTAGAAAAGAAGACAATACTTGAATCTCGTCACTTCCTAACTTATCTGACGTCTTACTAGTGAGGTTATTTGCACCCAACGCACCTACAGGGCGAGGTGCCGAACAGCGAACGGCGGGGCTCACACGCACCCCACCCCCGCACCAGCTTATGTCGGCCGCGGTGGGAGCACACTTTTGTTCCACAGAGCGCAGGCTGTTCAAACGTTCACCAGCACATAGGTTTTCGTTATAAATCCCTCTTTGCTCTGTATGTACGTGTGCGTGTCTGTGTGTACATACATAAGAATGTGTGTGACCTGGATAAAAATCTACCTTTTTAAAATTAGAGCGATAAAAGCAAGCAGGAAAGCAGGAAAGCCAAGCGAGGCAGGTGAGCCTCGGAACGGGACTGCCAAGGGTGCGGGTGGCGGGCGTCTTACCAAAGGCCTTGGCCACCGCGATGCTCTCCAGAAGGCCCATCAGGGGCACCACAGCCAGCCCCGCCCCCATGTCCTGAGAGGAGAGAGGGACGGTGAGTGGCCTAACTGGACAGGAGAGGACGGGGCCAACCAGGCAGTGACCGGCCAGGGCGGGGTCCCGCTCTTCTCCACATCTGTCAGAAGCCAGTGCGCCCGCAGGGGCGTGAGCTTACACAGGCAAGCACCACCTCCTCATCGCAAAAGGACCGAGATGCGAGAGGAACACGGCAAACTTATCCCTGGCCAGTGTCCGAAATGGGAGAAACAGCCCTGGGCTCGAGGCAGAAACACAAACGGGATATCCCTTGAGGCCGTGTCCAGTCTGGGATTCTCTCGAAATGGAGTGCTTGGCAGTCCTAACTGAGCTCAGCCCTCCCATCCTTACTCAGACACATCGTGGACGTGCCATCAGGCCAGGGGCGGTCCTGTTGCCTGTCTCTGCCTACCTGCACCATCTCGGTGAAGGAGATCGTCCCGTTGGTGGTGGTCACGGAGAAGGGAGGGGTCCGGACTGGAGGGAGACCCTCGGCCGTCTCCCCGGTAAGAACGAAAGGCTGGCATCCAGTCACCTCGAAGGAGTACGCAACCAGGGCGGCGAACGACACCACCAGGGCATTGCGGGCTAGGAGAGAAAGAGAGACGCTGCAGCGAAACCTGCTCCCAGTGAGCGCAAGGACGCACCTCTGCGCCGGGTAGTTGGGGCAGACACGTCTCGCGGGCAGAAAACGCCCGCCCCAGCCACGACCCCTCACTCTGCACACCGGAAACACAGCACAGATACGAGTGTCTGTGTGGCAGGCGTGAGCAGGCGGCTCTGTGGAGCACGCGTGACATGACAGCAGAGTGGCAGGACACAGACCGGTGCACACACCTCCTCCTGCCCGTCCTCCAGGGGACACAGACCACGTGCACAGTGGCAAAGACACTCTGAAATCAGATGCCCAGGGCGCTTCCACTTTGAAGCAAGATGGAGCAAGAGACCAGAGTTACCACCTGCCTAAAACTACTAAAAACTGGACAAAATATGAAACAACGGTTTTCAAGGTGCTGCCCATCAAGCGTGACGGACACAGGAAACAATCTAAGTGAGTCTATAGTGGGCTCGTCAGAGTCCCCAGGGCCTGGTGTGGGGCGGGGGGACTGGGGGTCTCCCTGGATTGAGGGGTGAATGCTGGGGGTTCGCGGAGGCCAGGACCTGGGGCTAACAGGAAGTTCACGGGAGAGCTCCAGAGCCCTGCGGAGGGTGCCCTGGGTGCACTGTGGGAACCTCCCAAAGCACCCGGGAGGGGACAACCCCAGGGACTCAGGCCAGCCAGAGGGGAAAAAAACCACAGAATTCACGGAGCATCGGGACTCAGTGGAGTTTTACCTCAGCAGTGGGTAAGATTAGCCCTAGACCTGCGGCTGGTAATCTCTTTCCATAAAGGGCTTGATAGTAAATGGTTTTCGCTTTGTAGGCCACAGTCTCTGCTGGAACTCCTCAACTCCGCCGTTACTGCACGAAAGCAGCCTAGACACTGAATAAACGGGAGTTCGATAAAACCTGACTTGCAAAATCCAGTGGTGCGCCTGAGTAGGCCTGTCCCGGAATGAAAGGCCTGGTCCAGCCCGCAAAGCTTAACGGCAAGACCCGAATGGATTGAACTGTCCTAAGTAACTTAACGTTCCCCAAAGCTCCAAAGGATTCGCAGAATGCAAAGACATCCCACAGCCAACATCAAATTCACAAAGTCTGGCACCCACTCGAGCAGAAACTGCGAGGCATGCAAAGACACAGGAAAATACGTAACACGGAGAAAAATCAATCAGGAAAAACTGACCCTAAAGGGACGCAGTTAAAGATGACAGAATTAAAACATAGAACGCTAAAAGAGTAATTATCACAAAATTCCACACATTTGAAATGCTAGAGGAAAGCATAAGCCTGTTAAGCAGAGACGTAGGAGATACAGTGAAAAGAGCCAAACCGAATTTCTAGAAATAAAAACACCCTGCAGGGCACGGCCTCTCTCGGCAAAGAACAACCTGACATCTGGCCCAGAACGTCAGCAGTGCCGAGCTTGAGAAACCTGGTCTGCCGGCAGGTCCTTGGGAGAGAAAACAAATTCCACCGAGACCAGCCGGGTCTGTTTGAACCGCACGCTTGCCAGCAGTAGCTAAACTGTGGCTTCAGGCGTGGAGGCTGCAGGCCGAGCCGTGGGTAACCACAGGGTCCCTGAGAAAGGCCGCGGTACAGAATGCAAGGTGACCGGGGCAGTGTGGCCATCGGTGCATCAAGTGGCCATCCCTGGGGTGGCAGCAGCCTCTCCTCAGTACATCCAGGACGGGCCCGGGTCCCCGTAGCTGAGCAGCGATCAGTGACGCCAGAGGAGGAAGGCACTGCCGACATTGCGGGCCAGACGCCGTGAGAAGCCGTGCACAGCAGGGTGTTTCGGAGCATCCCCGGCCTCTGCTCACTCACTGCCAGTAAAGCCTCCCCAAGTAGCATCAACCAGTGTCTCCCAGAATTGCCAAACGTTGCCGGGGGCAGAATCACCTCTGGCTGAGAACTGCTGCTGCAGACAGCGTTCTGAGCTCTGGATGCGATCAGAACCACCTACTGAGTTTTACGCACGCCAACGTCCAAGTCATGCCCACACCGATGACGTGAGAACCTCTAAGGATGTGACTCAGGGCTCCCCGGGTGCCCAGGTTGCACATGATGTCTGTGGGGCCCCTCACCTGTCGTGGCAGCCCAAACCAGCCCGTGGCTGAGCCGCACGCCGGGGGGCATCTCGGGGTGCACAGGAGGCACGTGGTCCCGCATGAGCTTCAGCACCAGCAGCAGCACCATGCACACCAGCCCCAGCACGGCGTCAGCCACCCTGCAGAGAGACAGAGGACCGTCACCACCCAAGTCTGCCCACGACTCAGGCTGACTCCAGCCTCCTGGCCTCCGGCTGCTGCTTCTGCTGGAAGCCTTTCTCCCTCAGTTGGCTTTGTGTTTTCTCCTAAGCAATCTACTGTCACACTTCAGAACTGTACCCCAGATTCAGTCAGTATGCAGGCTGTAGAGGACCGGGAGTGAGGGGTTGGTTGAGATGGCGGCAGGGCCACCCTTTCCTGTTTTAGTCCCACAGCTCTCTGAGACTCAGGTCTGTGGAACAGGATCTGGTGAGTAACCGCAGGGAATGGGGACTGCAGCCGGCGTACTGCAGGTCCTCTTCTGTTCTAGATAGCTCTGGCCTATGCATTCGGTAAGGTCCCTCTCACCTCTGACCCCAGTGCCGCTCTCTGACTGGTCAGGCTTCACTTCCACTGGCTTCCAGCTGGGGAACCTCAGCGGCTGATCAGAGGACAGAAGACAAGGGTCCAGGACCCCCCATCCCCAGGCCCTGGCACCAGGCAGTCAGCTCTACAGCTCTTCCCAAACCGTCTCTTCCCCTGTCCCTTCCAGCCGCAGAGGGGAAGAGCTGTCCTGGCTGCTGCTGGGCTTTTGCTCTTTATCGAAACCACCCCAGTGAAGCGCTGGCATGGGCTCCTCTCCCTAGCGCTGCCGGGATCTCTGTCAACACTCCACCCGCTTTCCCTGATCGCTTCCCTTCCACACCTGCCTTCTGTTGGTGTTACCTTCCCCACACCCTGTGTTCATTTCCCGGATAAATTACAATCCTGTGAGACAGAGAAGGAAAGAAACTGCCTGTCTTCTCTTTGCAGGGTCTCTCCTTCTTCCTGCCGCCCAAGAAAGCTCTGTGGAGCGTGCCATGCTGCCGGCTCTCGGGCTCAAACCATGGGCTTCTCATTAAAATGCTGACCGATTCAGTAGGACTGGGGCCTGGCCTGAGAGTCTGCATTTCTAACCAGCTCCCAGGTGCTGCTGCTGCCCTGGGGACCCCTGTCAGCAGTAAGGCCCCAGATGAATAAATGTCACCTGGGGTGGACAAGGAGGGGGAGCTGGGCCAGGGGTGTGGGAGGAAGAGCTTCCTTACCTGGTCTCTCCGATGCTCAGGAAGGTGTGATACACTTGCAGGAAAAACTGCCTGGGGATGTTCTGCAGTCCCAAGAGGTTCTGTGCAAACAGAGGCACTGACCAGATCACGGGTCCCTGACCCAAGGCACTTTGCCCCCACCTCCCCTCACTCCCTCTTGCCAGGGAAGGAAGAGAGTCGGCATCCACCTGGGCCAGGGCCTGGGCTGGGGCAAGATCCCGACCCCCAGGGCCCTTCCTGGGGCACAGCTCAGGACTTTCAGGGAACCACCTGCTCTCTCCCAAGTCCCAAGAGCAGAAGATCAAAGAGACGGCACTTCACAACCTTTGGGTCAATGACGTGTTTCTCTAAGAAAAAACACTCTGTGTGATCCCAAAGCTGGGAGACAGGTTCTACAGCTCTGAGGCCGGGGCCCTGGGACTGACCACTCCCCACCCTGCCTCCATTGGCTCGAGGCCGTGTCCATCACCCAGTGGCCCACCCCCATCATGCGGACTTTTGCTGCCATTGGCTCAAGGCCGCGTCTGTCCCTGGACCGGCTCCGCCCCCTGCCGGAAAGAAACAATCCCGCCCCAGCGCAGGGGCTGAGGGGGTGGGGGGCTCTCCTTCGGTGCTTTAAGCTCTTTCTGTCTCTCCGGAGCTGGTAGAGAGAGTATCAGCATCAGCAGGAAGTCGAGGCCAGACTCCCAGGCGGACACATGGGGCTGGGGACCAGGTTGCCAGGCGCGAATGCATACAGGCACCCTCTACTCTCACTGGGGCCCTACAGAAGAATATCCTTGACACTGAAAATGAAGGATGTTTCCAGAATAAAGGACGAACCACCCCTGGGACAGCATCTTCCAAGCTTACCCTGGAGCATGTGCACGTGATACACAAGTCACATTCACCCTCACCTAAGTTACTTCCTCTCTAAAATGAAGATGAGGACAGACCTGCCTCCCAGGGGTGCGGTGAGAATCAAGCACACAGAATGTGTCACCCAGTGCCTGGCGCACAGAGTGCTAAGTACGTCCCCTGCTTTATTTCCACACGGTCTCCCACCCTGGATTTTCCACGGGGCCTCTCTGGGACGCTGTCACCAGCAGGGGGGTGGCCCGGAGTCCACCATCCAGGCCCCACGGCCGTGAGTGGAACCGAGCTCACTCCTATTCCACACATGCCCAGCGAGCGCTGCCTACTCCACACTGGGCACAGCGCCGGGCAGCCTTGGGCGGGAGCACACAGTCCCTGCCCTCGAGGAACTCAAGGCCCAGTAAAGAGACAATAAACTACATCTTTAATTCAGGATCGTTGACTTTAGCACTTCTTATAAATGCTGTAAATAGGAACATAAAAACAGGGCATTTAAAAAACGTTAAATGAATGTTGAAAAAAGCATAAAAACAAAATCATCTAGCTAAATTAGCATGGGGAAATAACTGCCCGTTGAAGTGCTAGCAGTGTGCTCGTGACCGGTGAGGCCTGTGGGGTGTGCGCAGCACCGGTAGCTGCACGGAAGCCAACCAGGCACACAGGCGCCAACACCGCACGTGCCGCTGGTGGACGCGGTTACCAGTTCCTGAAGTCACGTGCTGTACAATCCGACCATCACTCAACCCCTCCCCCAGGAGGGTCATTTTATTAATGGGGGACCCATGAGAGGACTGTGTGCTTCTTGACCCATCGAGAATAGACAATCTCAAACAGCAAGACGTCTTCTTGCCACAGTTAGGACTGGCCTTGGTCCTGCTCCCAGGTACCCCTGTGCCAACTAGCAGTGGCCAGAGGGCAGTGCTCTGGGAGGACGCTGTGCCTACCTTGATCTGTGCGAAGCCGATGGTGACAGTAGCAGCAGAGGTGAAGCCTTTAATGACAGGGCAGGAAATGAAGTCCAGCAGGAACCCTGGCCAACCAAGAGAGAATGCTGAGCTGGTTCTAGCTCCATCTGGCCCCAGAGGATGAGGGTGGAGCTGTGGGCTGGGAGAGATGGCACGGGAGGGACTGGGGAGCTAAGGACTGGTGAGTGACACGCCCTGGCTGGACTGTTTTTGGAGAGCCGGTCTAGCGTCTGAGGTCCTGGGTACTTCTCTGGTGTCCTGGCCTCCAAGCAGAATAGAGTAGGACTGGGGGCCGAGGGCCTCACCCCCCTCAACACACACACAGTTAGCCCTTGGAATTCAAGCAAGGAAATGCTGAGGACAAGGGCACCCCAAGAGGTAGCTGCCTCAGCACCCCAAGAAGAGCAGAACCAGAGCCCTTCCCGCCCACGGCAGGAAGGCAGAGTCTTACCCAAACGCAGGAACCCCATGACCAACTGGATACAGCCGGACAGGAAGGCCAGCAGGACAGCGTAGGCGGGCTTGTGGAAAGTGTAGAAGGAGACCAGGAGGGACATGATGGCCGTGGGGCCCAGAGTCACATCCCGGGAGGTGCCCAGGAAGAAATACACGAAGCATCCCATGAAGGCAGAGTACAGGCCATACTGCGGGGAGAGATGGCCATGAGCACCCAGGAGCCTCAGGCCCGTCCACACGTGTCCCTGGTGTGCACGTCCAGGCGTAGAGATCTGCGGGTGTCGACTGTGCCCTGGGCACACCTTCATACGCAGGCAAGGAGTGCCACCACCCTCTGTTATCCCCCGAAGACCTGCGGTGATTAGGATTTAGCGGCAACCAACCGGGGCCTCAGGGTGCTGATGGCCAGACAGGGTGTGGGGGGCTGGTGCTGCCTGCGGGGAGACAGAGGCCTGTGTGCTCTCTGGGTCTGTGCATGCCACCATGAGTCATCTCTCTGGACTAGCTTGGTGCCTGTCTGTGACATGCAGGCAGAGGAGTGCGTCACATATTACAGACTGTAAACCAAAGGTTTCTTAGGGCCCCTGGGGTTGGAAACCTGGGAAGGCTGAAGTCTGGAACTGATACCACGTATTTCCACCCTGTTTCTGGGCGGGTGCTGAGGCCTGAGTGGGGTCAGGCTGTGGGGAAGAGACGTGGCTGGCAGCAGGGACGGACACCTCACCTGGGGCGGGAGTCCAGCTACTTCGGCATAGGCCAGTGCCTGGGGAATGACCGTGAGCCCAACGGAGAGTCCAGCTATGATGTCCATTTTCAGCCACTGCATGGAGTAGTTGGGCAGCCACGCCAGGATGGGCAGCCGCCTCTGCACAGCCCCGGGGGAGCAGCAGCAGGTGTTCCGGGTCACGCCTGGGCTGGAGGACCTGGCCTGAGCCAGAGCCTTCACAGAGAGCATCCCTAGGGTGGGGCTGGGGGTGCAAGCAACACAGATCAGCAGTCAGGGTCTGGGCTTCGAGGACCTGGCGATACTGGCCAGGTCCAAGGCATCAGGACAGAAACACTATCTTCTCCCTTCTCCAAGGGGTCTGAGCCAGAGGGATTAGATCCCAGGCAGCCATGCTGATCTGAGAGAAGAAGCCAGCACCTTTCAGAGAGGGACTGGGCCACCAGGCCCCTCACCATTCACTCTCCCTGCATCCCCTCAGCCCAACTCTGGCAAATGACAATCTAAACAATTTCTTAATGAGAAGCCTAAAGACTAATTAGATTCTCTTTCCTAGAGAATATTTCCTTTTCTCTCCCCTCCCCAGGAAATGTGGGGTGCAGGCAGAGAGAAGCAGGGTCCGCGTGCACTCTGCACTCTGCGCAGCGCCTGGCGGGTGATGGGGGTGAGGGGCAGCGCGGGCGGGGGCCAGGAGGCCCTTGGGGGCTCTGAGAATTTCCAAGTGCGCAGCATGGCCCACGCCACCCACTACACTACGGCGGACTGCAGTGGTGGGGGGGAGTGTTCCCCACTGAGGCCACGCCTAACTCAGCCCCCACCTGTGGCATTCACAGACCAGGGGTTCTAGTCGGTTCTGAGACAATGTCAGAGGCGCCTGCGTGAATTCCAGGTGCGCAGCATCCTCTGGGGTCCGGCGCCGCGGCGCGCAGAGTCCACCCAGGCCACTCCTCCCCCTGCCCCGGCCCCTGCCCCGGCTCCTGTCCCTCCCCCTGCCCCGCCACTGTCCCGGCCTCTCCCCCTCCCTCTCCCCTTCCCCCTTCTCCTCCCCCTGTCCCTGCCCCGGCTCCTGTCCCTCCTCCTGTCCCGCCACTGTCCCGGCCCCTCCCTTTCCCCTCCCCCTCCTCCTCCCCCTGTCCCGGCCCCTGTCCCGGCCCCTGCCCTGGACGGGCTGTCCTGCTCGGGACAAAATCCACCTCCCCACCCCACGACGCCTGCCCCGATCCTGAGGTCCAGGGCGGGGACCCCGCTCGGCTGACGGTCCACGGCCCGCGGGCTCTGAGCACGGCCGAGGGGGGGATCCGGGCGGGACGCAGTGGAGATCCCCGCGGCAGGCGCCCGCACTCTAGGACCCTGCGGTGGCCCCAGCGACCCTGGCGTGTGCCGGCCGCGCCCCTACCCGGGCCGCGCTCGCCGTCCCCCAACGGGCCGCAGACTCACCCGACGCGCGCCGCAGTCAGGGTCTCCAGGCTCCGCCGCAGCGGGGTCCGCAGGAATCGCACGGGGCGGAGCTGGAGCCTCGGGAGCACGTGACCGAGGGGCGGGGCGGATCCGGGGCGGGATCAAGCCCGGGTGGGCGGGGCCGAGCCGGAACCGGAGCCGGGGCCGGAGGGGCTGCCGCCATGGGCCGCCTCGGGCTCGCCTGCTGCGCGCTGCTGCTCGCCCTGGGGCTCTGCCGGGCGCGGCCCCGGAACGTGCTGCTGATCCTCGGTGAGTGCAGCCTCCCGGGCACGCTGTCCCGCGGCCACCTGCTGCTGTCTCTGGAGCGGCCGCTCGCCTCCCCCAGCGGCAGTGCAGACCCGGATGCCCTGCCCCGGCGGCCCCGCTGCGGTCCCTCGGGTCTCCCCCTGCTGCCCCGCACCTCCGTGTGTCCCTCTAAGCGGTGGGTCTGAGGGGTCGCCCTCATTCAACGCCGCACTCCTGCCCACCGTATCCGGAGCCTGGGGCGGCTTCGCGGAGCTGGGGCACCGGTCCCAGAGGGGGCGCCAGGCGAGGGGCTGCTGCCCAGGGCCCCAGAGACACGGGCAGGGGACCCTCTGGCTCTCCCTGCCCACCCCCTGACCCTTTTGTTTGCCCCAACCTTCTCAGACCTCAGAGCCTGGGGCTCAGCTCTCTTCTCCTGTCCCCCACTGCCCACCCAACCTCTCCCCCAACCCCATCCCTCTCAGGAGCCCATGTTCCTCCAGCACGTGCTGTTCACAAGACTTCCTGTTTGGGTGCCAGGCCTGGTGACAAGTGATAAGTCCTCAGATTCTTTCCTCTTCTGAGGTCTGGCTCCCTGCCAGCCCGCTCTCTCTGATTCACTCTGCGGCCTCTGGGCTGGAGATTGGCTCATGGTAACATAAACAATTCACCTCCCAGGGCCACGCGCGCAGAGGGTCTGCTGGGAGGATCTGCTCATGGATCCAGGTCCTACCAGGACCCGGGTCAGTGCTGCATCCTTGTCCAGGGATTAGGTCCTGTCTTAGCTCAGGTTGCCATAGCAAAGTACTACAAACAGGGCGACTTACACAGCAGAAATTGATTTCTCCCAGCTCTGGAGGCTGGAGGTGCGAGATCAGAGTGCCAGCCTGGTCAGGTGGTGACGAAGGCTCTCTGCCTGGCTTACAGGTGGCCACTTTCTCACTGTTCCTCACGTGGGCAGGGGGCTCTCTTCCTTTTCTTTAAGACCCCGCAGTCCTATTAGATCAGGTCCTCCCTTATGACCTCATTTAACCTTAATTAAAGACTCCGTCAACAGATACGGTCACATTGGGGTTAGAGCTTCAACGTAGGAATTTTGGGAAGACACAATTCAGTTCATAGCCAAGTGCAGAGACACTCTAAGTGGGTTTGGAGAAGGGCAGCTTCTGCTCCTGGCCCGCAGGCAGGATGCACTCCCAACGTTATGCCCCGGCACCCCACCATCCCTCTATCTGGCCTTTGGCTCGCACCCAGTGGGTCCCACAGAGTGGAGGATGGTAGCCCAGCTGGAGGCCAGCCACAGCCACCCCTCTGTGCAAGGACCGCATTGCCTCTGAGGAAGCTGGGGAAGGTGTTGTCCTGAGGGTTCCCACCGGCTTCTTCCAGGGTGCCCCTGGCATGCTCTGCTCCACAACAGAGGGAAGAAGCTCTGGCTGTAGGAGCTCAAGCCTGTCTCTGCTGCCTGCTGCCCAGCTGTGCGGCCTGGGTGCTGCACCTCACTTTTCTGGTTGTTTCGTGTAGGGTGAAGGGGTTGACAATCTGCAGGGTCACTGGGCCTTTGGGACTGGGTGCTGAGCACCAGTGAGAGGTGGTGGTGGGATGTGCACGCACAGATCCTCAGACGTGCCCTGGGCTCCGCCTCTGCCACTTCCACAGAGCCCAGGATTGCGCAGAGTGTGCTGTGTCTGTGCACTCAGCCACTGCCTGCTAACGCGCCCGCTCGGGAAGCATGTCCACCCGGTAACATGCCCACCAGGTAGCGTGCCTGCTGGATGTCAAGGTTATTGGGGTATCATGCCTGCTGGGTGCCATGCCTGCCCAGGTATCATACCCACCTGGTTACCATGGCAGCTGGGCATCATGCCCACCTGCTAACATGCCCTCTGGGTGTCATACCCACTCAGGTGTCAAGCCTGCTGGGTACCAGAACCATGCTTTCTGGGTGCCATGCCCATCTGGGTATCTTGTGCTCCTGGCGTCACCAGCCTGAGCCTTTGCAGCGCAGCGCCAGGCCCCTTCACTCCCCCGTGCTGTCGCTCCTGACCCCAGCCACCCTGTCCTCCCTGTCGCCCACCTTCCCCAGCGGATGATGGAGGCTTTGAGAGTGGCGCGTACAACAACAGCGCCATCTCCACCCCTCACCTGGATGCCTTGGCCCGCCGCAGCCTCATCTTCCGAAACGCCTTCACCTCCGTCAGCAGCTGCTCTCCAAGCCGCGCCAGCCTGCTCACCGGCCTGCCCCAGGTGGGTTGGCAGGGGGGCGGGAGGAGGGGATGGAGGGGAGCGTGGGTTGCTTCCACCTTTGGCGGTTGTGAACAGCACCACTATGAATGTGGGTGTGTGAGGGCGCTTCCCCTTGATGTGTGAGCCGATGATACTGCCCTACCATGAGCAAGTGTGCCGTCCGCGAGGGGCTGACACTGAGAAAAAGCTCAGAGGGGGAGATCGTGTGCGGACACGCAGACGCCTCCTGGAAGGTTCGCCCAGGGGACTCTGAGCCGCTGGCGTCTGGGCATGGGCTGCAGCGGTTGAGGGGGGCCTTTGCTTCTCACGTAAGGCGGTCTGAGTTTTTAACACGCACGATGATTTCTTTTATGATGTCAAGTAGCTAGGTAATAAAAAGACGCCTGGCTCTATTTCTCTCCACAACGTGTGATCACAGGGGAAAAGTTGGGAAGTGCAGATGCACAAGAATGCCAGAGCCGCCATGCGGCTGGCCCGAGTTCCTCCGCATCCTTTTCTTTCCTGCCCATGTCCTCCTTTTGCTGGAGGGACCTGCGGGCCTTCAGGCTAGGAGGGGAGGTGGAGAAAGTCTCCATGGTGCCTCCGTGGGAGGGCAAAGTCCCGAACCCGGGAGGGCTGCAGCCGGGCCCCACGCGTCTTTGCCGCAGCACCAGAACGGGATGTACGGGCTGCACCAGGACGTGCACCACTTCAGCTCCTTCGACAAGGTGCGGAGCCTGCCGCAGCTGCTCGGTCAAGCCGGCGTGCGCACAGGTGAGGCGCTTCGAGCCGAACACAGGGTGCAGGGTGAGAGTAGCGGTTGACGCCAGGGCCTGGGAGGCCGAGTGCCTTGTCCCAAGCCACCCTCGGCCCACAAATTGCCCACCCGGAGCGCTCGTCCTGAAGGACTGGGCCTGGGCTTCCTGGCCGGGCTGTGGGTCCAGGGGAGCCGAGGGCCTGGGCGCTTGGGGATGGAGAAGGGAACAGAGGGAGTGGGAGGCCGAGGGGCTCTGGACAGGCGTGTACCCCACCCAGGCATCATCGGGAAGAAACACGTGGGGCCGGAGGCGGTGTACCCGTTCGACTTCGCCTACACAGAGGAGAACGGCTCTGTCCTCCAGGTGGGGCGGAACATCACTCGCATTAAGCTGCTAGTCCGGAAGTTCCTGCAGACCCAGGACAATAGGTATGCGGCGGGGCACCTGCCCCTGCTCCTCACTCACACGGCCAGACCTCCCTGCTGTTAGCCCTAGAGGCGTGTGTCCCAGAGTCTTCAGTTGGGATTTGTGGTGGGGGAGACAGACAGGGTTGGGGAGAAGGCTCCAGATACGCAAAGAAGAAGGGATGTGGGGAAACAGGCGGTGAGGGTCGCAGGGAGACTTTCAGACATAGAGGAGTGAGCAAAGCGGGGAGGGGTGTCTCTGCTTAGAGCCAGAGCTTCCCGGGTAGAGAGTCAAGGTACTGCCCAGGTGTGTGGCAGCCCCTTGATGCGACATGAGCCCCTCTCCCTATGTGCAGGCCCTTCTTCCTCTACGTCGCCTTCCATGACCCCCACCGCTGCGGGCACTCCCAGCCCCAGTTCGGAGCCTTCTGTGAGAAGTTTGGCAATGGGGAGAGCGGCATGGGGAGCATCCCAGACTGGACCCCCCAGACCTACAGCTCCCAGGACGTGCTGGTAGGAGGGTCCTCGCCATGTTTCCCAGGTGCCCACCAGCCCTAAGTGCAGGCATGGGCTTGCAGCCTTCACCCAGGGGGTGGGAGGTTAGCATGCAAGGAGAGACCCTCTGGCTGAGTTGGGCCCAGGCCCCCATCTGCAGGACCACAGACAACCTCAGAGGAATGGGGTGATGCTACCAATAGGAGTTGTTCTGGGCTGGCCATTCGCAGGAAGAAGGTTCTGGGCCCTGGGGGGAAGGCCAGCATCTCTTCCCCCTCCCCCATCTACCTGTTCCAAGCATGGCTCTGCCTCCCAGGTGCCTTACTTCGTCCCTGACACCCCAGCGGCCCGAGCTGACCTGGCAGCTCAGTACACCACCATCGGCCGGATGGACCAAGGTGGGCTCAACGGACTGGGCAGTGGGGTGTGCCAAGGCTTCCATCCCCCATCCTGGGCCAGGCGCTTCTCAGCCAGTCAGGCTTGTCCCGGGGTGGGGGGTTCCCACTCGCAGCACAGTCTGATCGGGTCTCGCTGTGGAAGGCCCGGGGCTGGACTGGGCAGAGACCACATTCAGAGAAGGAGCTGGGCGTGGGCTGGACTCAGGAAGTCCCATCTGGGGGTGGTGTTGGGACCCACTCCTGGGATTCCCTGATGCAGAACTGCCCCTGGGTTAGCTTCTTTGGGGGCCCAGAGGTTGGGCAAACACTCCAAATATTTTTCCAGCAATGGGATCTGGATCAGATTTGGGGTTTTGGAGTTCTCTAGGTTATGCAGTATAGAACTTGGCGGGGATTGTTAGTGTTTTGTGGCTGCTGTAACAAAAACCCATAAACTGAGTGGCTTAAAACTACAGAAATTTGGACCAGGTTCAGTGGCTCACACCTGTAATCCTACCTCTCAGGCAGGAGGATCACTTGAGCCCAAGAATTCAAGACCATCCTGAGCAAGAGTGAGACCCCCGTCTCTATTAAAAACAGAAAAATTAGCTAAGCATGGTGGCCACCCCTGTAGTCCCAGCTACTCAGGAGGCTGAGGCAGGAGGATCACTTGAGCCCAGGAGTTGGAGGTTACAGTGAGCTGTGATGACATCACTGCCCTCTACCCTGGGGGACAGAGTGAGACTCTTGTCTCAAAAAAAAAAAAAAAAAAAAACTACAGAAATTTGTTCACTCACTGTTCTGGCGGCCAGAAGTCTGGAATCAAGGTGTCAGCAGGGCTGTCCCCCCGAAGGCCTAGGGGAGGGTCTCACCTTCCCTCTTCTAGCTTCTGGGTGGGTGCTGGGCAAGGGGCCCGGCTGGTGGGAGGAACTGCAGGGTGTTGTAGGGTCGAGCAGCCGCACGAGGAGGTGATGAGTCTGCACGTTCCTGTGCCGCCGCCCCCCGCCGTTGTGTCCATGGCTGAGCCCTGCTCCCCCTCCCCCACCCCCGCCTGCAGGGGTCGGACTCGTGCTCCAGGAGCTGCGTGGAGCGGGTGTCCTGAACGACACCCTGGTGATCTTCACGTCTGACAACGGAATCCCCTTCCCTAGCGGCAGGACCAACCTGTACTGGCCGGGTACTGCAGAACCTTTGCTGGTGTCATCCCCGGAGCACCCAAAACGCTGGGGCCAGGTCAGCGAGGCCTACGTGAGCCTCCTAGGTACGGCTCTGTCTGTCTCATGCAGGGGAGCGGGGCGGAAGTGAACCTTTGACGGGGCAGACGTTGTTCTGCACCCCTTTCCGAATGTGGTTCTTACCACCCTTACCACCTAGGTGAGGACAGGACAGACACTCCCATCCTACAGGTGGAAAGGATGAGGTTCAGAGGTAAAATAAGCTGCCCAGGGTCACACAGGTGTCAGCAACACCAGCTAGGATTCTAGCCTGGGTCTCACCGTCTCACTGCTCTCCAAACCGTGGCCTTTTCAGGAGACCACATGTGAGCACCAGGGTCCCCTGCAATGCTTGTTAGTACCCACATGGCACCCCCAGAGTGAGTTGGTGGGCCTGGATTGGGGCTCGAGAATTTGCATGTCCGTCTAGTTTCTGGATGACAGGATACTGTGGCTCCAGGGACCCTCTCTGAGAATCGCTGCTCCCTGTCGCACCTGCCTGGGGACTTGGGCACCTTGTGACCCTGCTCATGTCCACAAAGGCTTGGGGCGGTTCAGTCGCCCATTACAGACAAACCCACAGGTGCCGGATGACGGTGAGGGGCCCGGGGTGAGCCCCTTGGCCCAGGGCGGAAGCCACCACCCCTACCCACTGCTCGGCAGGGCCACCAGGCAGGGCGGGCTCGGGGCAGCAGTGCACTCAGGTCCCTGCAGCTCAGGGCCCACGTTTCTCTCTTTGGCCCCAAACCGTGAGTCAGGAGTGCTGTGGCCACACGACAGAGCAGGAATAGACGAGGCCTCCCTACATAGGGCACTTCCTTTCTGGTCCGTGGGGTTGTAGAAAGGTCCTAAATGTCACCAGGTCGGGGCCTCTTGCTATCCCTTTAAGGGCATCGCGGCCCAGAGACACAGTGTAACTGTGGGAGGTGCCTAAGCTGCACCTCCCCGTTGGGGATTTGACCTCGCAAGGTGGCCACCAGCTTCCCGGAGTGGCTTAGGCTCCTGGGCCCTGGGGCCGCTGCGCTGAGCCTCCGCTTGCTCTGCAGACCTCGCGCCCACCGTCTTGGATTGGTTCTCCATCCCCTACCCCAGCTATGCCATCTTTGGCTCGAAGACCGTCCGGCTCACTGGCCGGTCCCTCCTGCCAGCACTAGAGGTCGAGCCCCTTTGGACCACCGTCTTCGGCAGCCAGAGCCACCACGAGGTCACCATGTCCTACCCCATGCGCTCAGTGCATCACCGGAACTTCCGCCTTGTGCACAACCTCAGCTTCCGGATGCCCTTCCCCATCGACCAGGACTTCTACGTCTCACCGACCTTCCAGGACCTCCTGAACCGCACCACGGCCGGGCAGCCCACGGGCTGGTACAAGGACCTGCACCACTACTACTACCGGGCGCGCTGGGAGCTCTATGACCAGAGCCGGGACCCCCACGAGACCCAGAACCTGGCTGGCGACCCGCGCTTCGCCCAGGTGCTCGAAATGCTGCGGGCCCAGCTGGCCAAGTGGCAGTGGGAGACCCAGGACCCTTGGGTGTGCGCCCCTGACGGCGTCCTGGAGGAGAAGCTCTCCCCCCAGTGCCGGCCCCTCCACAACGAGCTGTGACAGTCCCTGGAGGCACCTATCCTCCCTGTCCCAGATGTGTTCCTGCCGCTGGCCAGCTGGCCTTAACCGGTGGTGGTGACACTGGCCCTTCCAAGACGCTGGTGTCATTCCTGCCCCTGCCTGGAGGGGAGACCAGGCGTGTGCCCCAGCCCTTCCCTGCAGGAGTGCGGCCACCACAGTAGGGGACACCACTGTCCTGTGTCTGAGCTGTGTCCTGGCATAGGAATTCTAGGGGGGCCCTGAGGACAGAGTGGGACATGATGAGGGAGTCTGTTTTCTGGGTTGGTTTGGGGACCTGCAGGTGGAGGGACTTGAAACCCGATTCAGTCTTTAGAGCCCTTCTCCCGTAAGGAGGTGGGGGCTTCTGTGCCACAAAGGTGTGGGTGGCCAGTGGGTCCAAACCACACTCCACGTGGCAACGTGGCATCTGGCTCTTATCAAGCTGTGGTCTAGAGGAAGCCTTTGAGCAATCTGGGGCTGGTTTCTGCTTCTGTTGTTTTGCCCCATGGTTGAGTACGGCCCAGGAGGCGTCGCTGACTGACGGCTTCCCGCGTGCCCAGCCTGAGCCTGTGGTCTTTCTGGGCAAACTTGTCCTTTCTGAGCGTGTCCAAAGATGAAGTTGTGCAGTGCCCCGTCCTCTGGGGCTTAGGTTGGTTCTCCTTGGATGGCACCAGCGTTGCGTGGAGAATGTGCTGTTCCTGCCCTGCCTCCACCCTCCACGGGAGCAGCAGCTCGGCCTGGGAAACCTGGCAGGTGGGGGCTCCCTTCCCCTCCCCCGCCATCAACTCCGTACTAGGGGTGGCGAGAAAGCCACAGAGTATTGTAAAAGCCTTTTGTTTAGTAAAATATACCGAAGTTCATTGTCTGAACAGTTTATGGTAATACCAACCTGAATCCTAGAACAATGTCCTGATTCTGGGACCCAGCTGTCAAAATGACATTCAGTTCAGGACAGTTCTGGGGACAGGAGGCAAGGCCAGGACATAGAGGGACCCGCCTGAGCCATGCCTATGTGGCTCCCAACCCCTGGAGGTGGAGGGAAGATACTTGGCCCCAGGAAGGGGTTGGGGCATGATGCCAGGCTGCGGGGAGGCAGCTCTCGGGCTCAGGAAGAGGCTTGGGCCTGTCCAGAGGGGTCTGCACCCGGCTTCTCCAGGACACCCCCAGGACCCCAGGCTGGACGCGAAGGCCACCAGGCGCAGACCCACTGAAAATACTGTTTC
The DNA here is from genome assembly GCA_963575035.1 of Avahi laniger. Classification (NCBI taxonomy): domain Eukaryota; kingdom Metazoa; phylum Chordata; class Mammalia; order Primates; family Indriidae; genus Avahi; species Avahi laniger. Next base: position 24,845 of record CAUYSK010094338.1, on the reverse strand, counting down.
TGCTACCCGGAAGCTTTATTTACAGGTAAACATGCTGGTCTCTGAACCAGAGTTACAGAGGCATCCCTAGGCATTGGAACCCCAGAAGAGCGAGTAGGGGCTACGGCACCCGGGGTTTGTGCCTCCGCTCTGGGCAGGGCAGCAGCGACCCTGCGGGGCAACAGGCTCCCACCCTGCCGCCTCATGGGTTTGGAATGAGCCCTTGGACACAGCAATGTGCAAGTGCAGCCTCCTGTGTTCAGACTGGCAGTCTGCAGACAGGTGGTTTCCTGGAGCCGTCGGGGGCCTCCAATTCTGGGGAGGGTGTGGGAAGACCCCCACCCATGGCAGAAACGTTCTGGGAGTCTCCGGTTCAGACCATGCCAAGCCCTGGGGAAGGGTGGAGGTGGTTTCCACAGAGAGCTGAGCCCACTGTTTACAACCTGCACGTGGTGAGGGTTCCAGGCTAGACCCTGGCCAGAGAGGGGAGAGCTGGCTTGTGTGCTGGGCACCCCATAGCTGTGCCCGAAAGGCCCCGAGCTCAAAGAACAGGGCTGCGTTAACAGGTGTGCGAAGGTCCCCATAGCCCTGGGAGGGGATACAGGGTGTCAGGGGGAGTATGCTCTGCCCACACCACCTTCTTCTGCTCATCCGCGATGGCCAGGCGGACGCAGCCGAGTAGGCTGTCCAGGTCGCTCCAGCCTTCGGGAGCCAGGCTGCTGTACAGACAGGGCGCTCTGTCCAGCGCCGCCTCCTCCTGCCGGGCCGCCACCAGGAGCTGCTCCTCCGCGGTGCCCAGCCGCTGCAAGCCCTTCCTGCGAGGGCTAGAGATGGTGGGGCAGGCTCAGGGGATCAGTGACACAGAACCTGCCCCAATGCCCCGATCTTGTAAAGCAGACAGGACCTGGGCCCCGAGTGACATTGCACAGGTGGGGCAGGTTGTCTGGAATACAACCTCAGTTCTCGGAGTGTAAAGGGGTCTGTCCCCTGCCAGAGACCAAGTGATGGTTTCCAACAGTTTGGGTCCTTGCCCGACATGGGTTGGATCGTGTCAACTGTACAAGCCCCAGTAGGTGCGCAGCCTCAGTGGGGCTGACACAGGTTGCAGGTCCCGCCCGTCCCCCCGCAGGGCGAGGGCAACTGGACAGTGTTTGGAAACTGCCCGTCCGCACACCCAGTTCCCGGAAGCCTGCAGGGTGCCCAGAGGCCCACGCCCTGGGCTCTGGGGAGCTCAGGCCTGTGCAGACCCCTGCCCGGTCCCAGCCTGCACCTACTTGAGTTTCTTCGCCGCCTTCTCATTGACAGAGATGTGGATGACGATGGGGAAGATCTCCATCCTCTGCAGGGCACGGACGCTGTCCAGCCGGACATCCAGGAGGGCATGGGTGTTCTTGGGGAGGGGAGAAGTGAGTCAGGACCAGGGGCCTCGGAGGAAGCAAAAGGAGCCCCACCTGGGGCTGGAGTGTCCCTGGGGTAGGCAGAGAGGAGGACGGCCTGGTGGGACTGGGTCTTCCAGAGATGGGGAGGAGGGTTTGCCGCTTCCTACGTGGGGGTGCTGGCTGCACGGTCCTAAGAGTTTCCAGCCATTAGATTTTCACCTGGAAAATCTAGAAGTTGCCGCTGCTGCACTGACGCAGCCTTTGCCTGGAGCCCCCTCGACCTCTGTTGGGGGCGGACCGGATGGGGCTGGCCTGGCCCGCGTGGGTGGGAAGCTCTCCAGTGCCCAGCGGGCGCCTCCAGACGTGGAGAGTGGGGCATCTGCATTTTATTCAGTCACTGCCAAATACCTATTAAACGTCTCCTGCTTGAAGAGGCTGCGGCTTAAGGAGTTTGAAGACTCGCCCAAGATCACGTGGATCGTGACTGGCTCAGGCAAGGTGTGGACCTCGCTGAGCACCAGGCTGGGAGTCCATCCCTCAGGCCTCGTTCTTCCTCATCACCCTTCCCCGTCAGCCTCCTATATCCTCCCTCGGCCTACGGCAGGAGCGGCTACCCCCAGGCCCCGCCCTTCACCTTTTCCATGAGGGACTCTATGGCGCGGCGGGTCACCCAGCAGTGGCCATGGGACGTTTCCCCCTCCTGGATGATGTCCCCTCTCTGGTTCCAGGCGTCATACTCCTCTTGGCTCAAGTATTCTGGAGGTGACATTGGATGGGGGGGTCACACACCCAGCTGCATGGGGTTCTTAAGGAGGCTCCATGCTGAGCACCCCACCTCATGAGCCCCCCAGCTCTGGGAGAAGCTCTTTCGAGGGCGCCCACTTTATAACCCTGACCCTGCTCTTCCCACTTGGAGAGTTCTGTGCCCTGCACATCCACGTGGAACCATTCGGACGTGACAGGCACTCGGTCAGTATCAGGGTGTGGATGGGGGAGTGAGGGGGGAGGATGGACAGATGGACGGATGGATGTGCATAAGCAACCCCCTCCGCCCACTTCCCCAAGCTCCAAACTTGCATGTCCGATGTCTTACACCTAGAAATCTCGTGACCCCTTAAGTCACTGTTTTTTGTCCAGGAGCAGTTTTGTCCTCCAGGGGATACTTGGCAACATCTGAGCCATTTTCAGTTGTCACAACCTAGGGGTGCTATGACATCTAGTCAGTTGAGGCCAGGACACCCAACACCCTGTAGTGTTCAGGACAGCCCCTACAACAGTGACCCGGCCCCGGGTCTGTCAGTGCTAGAGTTGAGAGCCTTGGTCTAAGTAAACCTGTTGAAGCCCCGACCCAGCTTTTCTTTCTTCCTGAACATCTTCCCTTGGTGCCGACCAGTCGGGCCAGTCAGAACTGCACGTGTCTCCTGGCCTCCTGGCCTGCTTCCTGCTCCGAGATGGTCCCGTGACTCCAGCCCGCACGCGGCGGCGTTTGCACTGTTCTCCCCGTTGCTGCTCTGCCAGGGCCCAGTGACGAGGCACATCCCCCAGCCCCCTGCTAAGCCCTTCTCTGATCCATCTTCCATTCTGCTTTCAGAACGAGTGTTCAAAGATCGAGCCTGACCGTGTCTTCTCCTGGCTAACCGAAAACCTCGCCGACTCTCCCTTGTGCGTCATATGCAAGCACACGTCCAGCACACCGCCTCCCCAGCCTCGCACGGACTCGTGCGGCGGGGCTCTTCCTGCTGCCTGTGCCTGTGCCGTCAGCCCTGCCTCGCTCTGCTCACAAACTCCCCCCAGATCCCGGCTCCCCCCAGGCCAAGGAATCCGCCACTTCCTCTCAGGGCTGTACGCGCTTCCATGGTGGCCCATCCCACCAGCCTACCTGTCCCAGGTGTCTGTCCCTCCAGCAGAATAGACTGTTGAGGGCCCCTCAGCATCTCCAGCTCCCACATGGAGCCTGGCACACAGTAGGTGCTTACTAGAGAAGCCACACGGACTGCTCCTGCTTCCTTGTCTCCTCTGTGAACTTCAAGAGGGTAGCACAGGGCTCGTCACCCCCAGCTTGCGACCCAGCACCACTCGGCCAGCAGGGAGCTGCCTTGTCTGCTGAGCGGGGCGCTAGCCTGCCTCCTGGGGGTCCAGGACACTGAATGAGCAGCTTTTAGCAGGGGGATGGCGCCCTTTAGCCGCCTTGCCCGTAGGTAGGAGCCTGACTGCCAGCAGAACTATGCTGGGTGGAACGGTGTCCACGCAGAGCCTCAGAATGGGATCTTGTTTGGACATACAGTTCTTGCAGGTATAATTAGTTAAGATGAGGTCACATTGGGTTAGGGTGGCCCTAAATGCAATGTCTGGTGTCCTCGAGAGAAGGCAGAGAGAGAGGCACAGAAAGGAAAAGGCCATGACCACAGAGGCTGAGGTCAGAAGGGTGGCTGCGGCCACCAGGAGCTGCAAGAGGTGGGACCCTCCCCTGGAGCCGGCACCTTGGTCACGGATTTCTGCCCTCCAGCACTGAGAGGACGACCCTGCTATTTTGACCCTCCCAGTTTGTGGTGATTTGTTACGGGCTCCTCGGAGTCTCCTACAGTAACCTTCCCGCTGCTCTCGCAGCTCTGCTAGAGCCTTGCCGCTCGGTGGCCAGGCGGGACCCCCGGGCGCGTACCTGCTGTGCACTTCTTAAACCCTTGGAGGAGGCTCAGCTTCTCGCTCAGCATCCTCCCAACCACCCTGGGCACGAAGAGCACGGGCCGGGGCCGCGCGGGCCTGTGGGGCTGCACCAGGCTGTAGGGCACCAGCGTGACGCAGCTCTCGGCCCAGAAGCACAAGGCGGCGGTGTCTGTGGAGGAGAGGGAGGAGAGGCACCGTGAGCGGCTGGCCCACCCAGCATCTAGGCTGACCCACGGTGCACGTCTGGCTGTGACACCATTAACTACGTGTTCCGCAGCCGCTAGCCGAGCGGTTCCTTTGCACCTGTAGATGAAACAGCTTCGCGGGCGGCAATTCTGTCCCCCAAGCAGGAGGGAGGAAGCCAGGGTTTCTTCCTTCCTCCACCCTCCTCCTCAGCCAGTCCCCTCGAGGCACAGGTCCCAACCGTCCCTCTGGCCATTGTCAATAGCCACTTTATACACCCAGAAAACTTTTCTAGAAGAAGACAAACTGAGAATGATTCGCTCACTCTGCATCCACCTCTGGTCGTCTTCACCGTACAGTGCTACCTGTTGGGGGGTGGCCGTTTCCACCTCTACCGTGACCTCCCGCACATGCTGGCACTCAGAGGCCGTCCGGGGATCCACTGGTTTGTATAATGCTGGGCATTTGGGTAGTTGTCAAGATTTTACTATTCCAAAAAGACTGCTGTCAACACAATTGTACCAGTGGCTTCTGGACTACTTTTTGGGGCAGATAACAGAAGTGGGAGCATTGGTTTACAGGACATCAAAGATGTGTAGCTCAAGAGCTCTCCAGAAGGACACAGACACCAGTCGTGGTTCTTAAAAACAGATCCTGGCTGAAATGAGTGGCATCCCCCAGCTAAGCTGACCAACCAGCAGCCCCTCACCCACTCACCCAGCCTTACCTTCCACCCTGCTGGGGGCTGACTGGCCCCTGTCAAAGGATGAATGCAGAGGGCTGGCCTGGGCCTTGTCCATGCTGATGATGCGGACCAGCTTCTGGGGTCCCCCAGAAGACTGCTGGGTACAGGAGGGGCAAGGAGGAGTTGAAGCCATCAACATGGGGTCTGGGGCCTGGCACCCCCACCCTGCCCTGGTGCCCCATGCATGAGCAAATCCAGTGTGGTCCCTGGACCGTCAGACTGTGCCCTCGAACAGCCAGGGTACCCAGGGGTGGGAGGCAGGAGAGGGTCCCCACACAGGCAGCCCCCAAGCAGGGCTCTGCAGTGGGGGGCAGGGGTCCCCCCAAGCCTCGCCCTGCTGTGATCCAGGGGAGACCTGTCCCAGCAGGTTACTCGGGGACAGACAGGTGCTCAGCAACCTGAAAAGTGTTCTGCATCTGGAGAACCCAAGGGGGCCCAACCCAGAAAAGTGGAAATTTGGGGAGATAAGCAGCAGGAGGTGGTCTGGGCGTGGGTCAGAGAGGAGCAGTACGCCCCGAAAGCCCGCAGGAAGGTTTGCAGGGGGCCCAGGGGAGTTGGGCAGCCCAGCCCTCTGGGATCAGCAGCCCACACTCTCCACACGCCACCCCCCGCCAGCACCCGCCCCTCTTCCAGCCCACCCCAGGTGGAGCTGACCTTGCGGGTGGCGGTGCGCTGCTGGGTCATGTCCTGGATGAGCGCGATGAGCTGCTGCTGAGCCCTGCACAGATGGGAGGGGAGGGAGGGGCCCTGACACAGCTGCCAGAGCGGCCTCCTGCCCAGGGCCGCAGACGCCCCCAGGGCTCTAAAAAGACTTCAAAGCCTCAGCCCACCCTGGAAATGCTGGGTCTGTTGCCCCAGGGTGGGACCCAGGGGACACTAATGAGCAGCTGGGGTGGAGGATGCTCCAGTGCTGCACTAGAACCTTCTGTGCACCGTGGGTCTGTGCACGTGAACCTTAGAGGTCCCTGTAGGTTGGTCTAGAACAATGGTTTTCAACGGGAAGGCGGCACTGCTGTTCCCCAGGGAGGGTGGCCAACTGTCCCAGTTTGCCCAGGACTGAGGGGTTTCCCTGGATAGGGGCTTTCAGTACAAAAACTGAGTCCTGGTCAAACCGGCATGATTGGCCCCAACCCCAAGGGACACTTGGTGATGAGTGGAGACAGTTTTGGTTGTCACAGCTGGGGGCTGGGAGTGCTCCTGGCACCTGTGGGTGGGGAGGCCAGGGATTCCACAGAGCGCAGGACAGCCCCCGCTGCAAAGGATGATTCGACCCCAGGCGTCAGTAGCACCAAGACCGAGAAACCCTGGTCTAGAGTGTGCTGCAGTGACCTGAGGTCCACTCATGTTCCAGACACACAGCACCTCTCACAAGGAAACTGTCCTCAGCAGTGATCTTGGGGAACCCTTCTTGGGGCGTCTCATCACCCCTACCCTCTATTCCTGGGCAGTGGGCTCTCTGTTGGGGAGGGAATCCTCCGGAAGGCCACCGCTTCCTCCTGGGCAGAAGGGGGCCCTCCGTGCCAAGCCAGGCCAGGCAGTGCCACCCCATGGGCCTCTCTGGGGACATACCAAGGCACGACCGCTGCTCACCTTGAGTAGTTGGGGATGGTGCCGTGCACCGTGGTGTCCTTCATGGTGTAGGGGCTCACGCGGTGGGCGTGCCAGCAGCTGCCGCCCTGGAACATGGTGTCAGTGACGTGCAGGACATCGTTGCAACGCACCTGCAGCTCTCCCTCCACCCTCCCCTCCATGGCCAGGTTGACCCGGATGTAGAATGAGTCCCCTGAGGTCACAACTTTGGCCTCCAGGTCCTGGACCAGCCTCTTGTAACCTGATAAAGGGACAAGGGACACGATCACCAGATAAACTGGGGTTGTGAGCACACAAAGGTAGGTTCTAGAATATGAATGTGGGAGAGAAAAGAGGACTCTCCCCCATCTCAGAGGTCACCCTGGTACTGGATTCAGTGGGTGGCAGGTTTCCAGCTGCCTTGGGGGTCCCCAGGGACTTGAGGTGCAGCCTGGCTGAGGTGCAGCGGGGAGACCCAGGGTGATGGAGATGGGGCTGTGTCTGTACCCTCCATGTTGACCTTCACGGACAGGCAGCAGAAGCCGTCCACCCTCCTGAGAATCCCGACAGCCTGCTCCAGGGTGGTGTCCTCCAGGACGGCCTTGAACAGGGGCTCTGTGGCCTCGTAGTCAACCTGAGGGTGGGTCGAGGGTCAACCTCTTTCAACCAGGGCTCTGGATACAGGAGTGCTGGCGGTGCTGGGGGGGTGCAGGGCACCCTACGGGACCGACTGGCCCTCCCCAGCCACCCGCACACCTTGGCCACCCTCAGAGTGGTCATCTAGATGGCAGTGCAGTAGCCTCCAGCTTCAGGGCATGCATGCCACCCACACCCCCAGCCCAAGAGTCAACCCCCAACCCTTCCCCAGCCCTTCCACTGCTGAGGACAGAGTTTCTTTGTGACAGGCAGTTTCCTCTCTTGAAAAAAAAGGACCTCCATTCTAGAACATTCTAGAGCATTCTAGCTCAGGATTTCTCAGCCTTGGGATTACTAATATCTGGGGCCAGGTTGTTCTATGTTGTGGGGGCTGTCCTGAGCTCTGGAGGGTACCTGGCAGCACCCCTGGTCTCCATCCACTGGGAGCCAGGGCACCCCGCCCCAGCCCTTCCCCCGCTCTGCAGGCTCCACGCTACAGGCTTCCGCTGTCCATGTGGTCCCTCCCTGTGTCATTCTAAATGTAGGACAGTAGACATTTTCACAATGAGACCAAAGTTAAGATGTATTTGAAGGCCATTAGAATGGAATTGGGCCCTTAGGAGATCAGCACTGGCTCCCGGACCGGCATAAAGAAACTGCTGCTTTGGCCGCCACGAGAGTTAATGGGGAACCTTGAGAGGTTGGCTAGAAACGTAATGAGGGGCTTTTTGGGCCGTTTGGAGCAGAGAATATGGGATGACACTTATATTTGGAGCTCACCGTGCCAATGTTCAAGCCCTAGGAGAACTCGCGCATGGACAGCCTGCTCTGACAGGGAAACCGGAGGGTTCACCAGCTGTTCCCACCCAAGGGCTCAGCCCCACCCTCCCTCACTGTCCTCTGCACCCCCACTGCCACCCTCATTCCTAGTCCCTCCCGGGGCAACGGGTGAGCCTCTAATTTAGGGTGAAGTGTGTCGTGCACATTTCTTGGTTTTTTTTCTTTGTATTAAGAAAGCACTGTGGTTTGTTCTCTCTTTCTTTTCTTAGAAGATCTTGCTGTCTGCCCAGGCTGGGGTGCAGAGGAGTTCACAGGCGCCACCACAGTGCACTGCAGCCTTGGACTCCCCAAGGCTGGAGTCGTCCTCCTGCCTCCGCCTCCGCCTCCGGGAGCTGGGACTATAGGCACCGCCCTGCCCAGCAGTATTGTTAAAAAGCATGAAGTTTAATATTAACAACTCTGCTTTTAGGCCACATCAAAGTCACCCCCCGCCTACATATTCACTTAGTGACAATTAGGGTGCACACTCACGTACCTTTGTTTTCGCAGCAGTTTCATGCATTTTACAACAAAAAATGGTTTAGGAAATGCCCCCAAGAGTTAGAATAGTGAATTTTATATCATGTGTATTTTACCACACAGCCCCCCAGAGTGACAGTAAAATCATCACGGTAAAGAAAAAAAAGCCCCCCACATAAGACAGCCCTGTCAGGGCCTCGTCCACCCTCCCGGAAGGTGTGTCCTCTGCCCTGTGGCCCTGCCAGCTTCCAAGCTCCCAGGCTGCAGAAGGCCGGGCCTGGACAGGTGGCCAGGTCCCCCCTGACGTGGCTGCCTTCCATAAATGAGCGGGAAGAGCAAGGGCTGGGCCCAGAGCAGCTCTATGGGTCTGAAGGCTGCCCGAGTCACCCGCCATCCTCTGCCAACCCCCGAGGTGGGCCTCACTCGCTCACCATCACGAGCTGGGTGCCGGGGCGCAAGGCCATCTCGTCCGCCGCAGAGCCTGGTGTGACCCGGTGGATGAAGATGCCGGTGTGGTTCCCGCCAATGACGCTTATCTGCTCCAGCAGCCGGTCGCCCTGGAACGCCAGCACCGTGACCTGGCTTGGGATCCTGTGTGCCGGCCTCCGCCGCATGGGGACGCCACTGCGGGCCGGGAGACGCCGAGCTCTCACGCTGCCCAGGGCAGGACAGCGGCAAGGCCATCTCCCCGTCGCCTCCCTCTGGCCCCAGCGTTCTGGAATCCTCCTCCCCGCTCCATGGCGCCCTTGGAAAGGCTGAAACCTCCCAACACAGTCACACCCTGCCCAGCCACCTCCAGCCCGGGTTCCCCAGACAGTCGCCCCTCACCTTGTGGAGTCGTGGATGCTTCCGGAGGAGGACGGCTGCAGGCTGCTTTCCCACGGGGCAAGGTCTGAGAGGAAGCAGAGAGCTACAGGCCCCATGCAGCCAGGCCTCGGGTCGCCCGCTGCTGACCGGGCTTCCGCCATCCCCTGCAACCTCAGTCCCCGTTTCCCCCAGCCTCAGACACCTCCTGCCCACTCTGCTCCCTTTACTGAGGCTTAACTTTCTCCTCCTCCTCCCCTCCCTCGATGCCTAGGACTCTGACATCATCTTTCCTAATATCAGAATGACAGACCTCCATGTCTCATCGTGTGATATTTGAATGAGTTGCGGCATTTTAAAAGACAGGGAGATTTCACCTATAATCTGGATTTCTGGCTTCACTTGAAAATGAAATCTGGTATGAGCCTGGGCTCGAGTTTCCAAGTGGCAGCCCTGCCGGTACCGGCCGGTGGCTGCCTCCTGCTGCCAGAAAGCGATGGCAGGTCTCTGATCTGGTGGTCCTAGGACGAGAGGCCCCCCAGGGTCCCCCCAATTCTCGCATTTTCAGAGCAGCTCCCCATGGACCTTGGCTGCGCTTCCACCGTGAGCTGCACTTGGGCATCAGAGCCAGCAGAGACCTGACAGTTGCTGCTATGGGTGGCTTGTGCCCATCGCCAGCCAAAATCCATTCACGGTTACGTTCAAAGCCAAACGAAATTAATTATACACTCCAGGTGTACATGAGGTCAATTCCATTAAAAGTGTGCGAAACTGGGGCACTCTGTAGAATCTTAACAGAAGGGAAACAGAGGAATAAGCCCCCCCCTGTTGATGGTCTCACATCCAGTTTGGACGTGCCTTCGCGGATCTCTCAGTTTACCACTGTTGTAAGTAAAAGCGCATCGGCGAGGGTCCCGGGACCCACAGAAAGCACAAAGGCAACGCCGTGCGGGACGGTGTGGGGTATTTGCGCTCCCCTGGTGGTGGCAGGGGTGAGTTCCAGACCAGGAGATGAGCACCTACTGTGTGCAGGCCCCGGGCAGGGAGCCAGGTGTGCCAGGAAGGAAAAGGTAAAGAGGCCGTGGGTGTGGGAGGCAGCGAGGGCCCGTGTGAGATCACAAAGTGAGGGGAAGCCACAAGAGAGGGAGGCCTCAGGGCAAGCGCCCAGGAGGAGGGGCCCCAACAGGCGGACGTCACCCTGTACAGTGTCGGCATAGCCGAGCACCTAAGACTGCCACCCCCTGATCCCATCGGGAAGCCTAAGCACCCACAGGCAGGGCTGGACGTGGATGCAGGTACGACCCCTCTGCTCTAAACAAAATACACCAGTGGACAGTGCAGCCGGGCTTTGGCTTGAGCTGCCTGGATTTCCCCAGGGTTCAAGGTCAAGGTCCAGGGCAGGCGTCAAGTTCGTTTCTATTCGTTCGTCCCCTGGAGAGAGGCCAGGGCCATCTCAGTGCCCCCTGCTGTGCTGCCCGGGGAGGTGGGTGCCATGGAGCCAGGGTAGGGGTCTCACCTGCCCTGTCCAGTATCTCATAGCCCAGGTCTGTGTCGCCCCCCTTAGCTTCTGGGGGGGCTCCCGGGTCCATCTCCACGATCTCCGTGCAGCTGCTGCAGAGCACAAGAAGCCCACTCAGACTGCATCCCTGCTCCGTCCAAGGCCCGACCCCAGCACCGGTCCAGCTCGGGGGCCTGGGAGCAGCAGCTGCCATGTCCAATGCCCAGATGGCCCAAGGTGTGGGTTAATGTCCCTGGTGAGCTGCCAGGAAGGACCCTGATGCTGTGCCCTCCCTACCTTAGAGACCAGGGGTCTTACCGGAAGTCCTCGGCCACCCGCTTGTACAAGGACTGCTGGCTGGGGGGCACCGGGCTGCTGGAGCGGAAGCTGTCCCCCAGCTCACGGCTGGACGTGGCACTCAGGTCGGACCATAGCTGGGACTGGAGGAGGTTGGGTGGAGGTCGGCGGGGCGTGGGTGGGGACAACCTTGTGGCCCTCCCTGCAATCCCACTGTGCAAGAGAGCGAGCCACGGCCGGAGTGGGTGGGAGGCGCACAGTGTGGCACGTCCACTGAGCACCTGATGCGCGTCAGGCTGTCCACTGCTCTCCACGTCCCCTGTGGCTTGGTTCTCACAGTAAACCGAGGCAGGTGTTGCTGCCCATTTCATACAGAAAGCAACCGAGGCTCGAAGGGCTGTGACTGTCTGGGAGGGAGGGCTCTGGTCCTCTGGGGAGGGGAGGCTGCATTCGGAGCATTCAAACCAGCGTGATGCGTGGGGCATGGAGCGCAGCGCCGGGGCCACCAGCTGTGCGGCATAGATCTGAATTGGGGCCCTTCCTTCTCTTAGCAAGTATTCCTTAAGCACCTACTACATGCCAAGCCCTTTGAGGATGGGGCGTACACCAGAGCAAGGCGCCATCCTTGGGCTGGGGTACCAACAGGAAACACAGATCGCTGGGGTGCAGGCGTCACCGCCAGGGTGTAGGCGACACAAGCAGGCAGGGAGGCCAGAGCCAGCTTCCCAGAGGAGCCAGGCGGAGGCAGGCGTGGGGTGGGGCACGTCCCAGACAGAGAGAGCCAAAGTGAGGATCAGGCAGAGAGCAGGGAAGCAGGCTCGGGTTTCCCAGGAGTGGCCAGGTTGCCAAACCCGGGGAGGGGTGTGGGCGGGGGCAGCAGGCTGTGGCAGGGAGGTTCCGGCCCTGCGCCCACGAGGCATGTTAATGGGGAGGCGTGCGCGCGGTAAGGAGAGCTGCGGAGGCCAGTTCAGAGCACCCGAGGTCCCTCCCCCGACAGTGCCACAGGGAGACTGGGCTGGACTCATCCTGGGGGCCACAGGGCACCGAAGGGCTTCGAACAGGGCAGAAGTGTGACTCGGTTCAGTTTGGGGTGTGGCTGGCTCTGGCCCACGGAGCCCCGGCACTGGCACTGAATGTGACATTGTCCCTGCTTGTGCGTGCTCAGTGTTCCGGGGGAAGACACCAGCTTCCCTGGATTCCCTGAGAGGCCGGGAGCAGGGGCGCAGAGCCTGCTGCTCTGACGGATGTGGGATGGCGACGGCCGCTGCGGGACAACCCAGGAAGGGAATGCCCAGGTCTGCCCTGAGACAGCAGGTCCGGCATCCTAGGAACATCTACGCCCGGTTGAACAGTGTCTCCCGAGAATTCATGACCACCCGAAACCTGTGATTGCGGCCTATTTGGAAACAGGATCTTCGCAGACGTTATGAAGCTGAGATGAAGTCAGATGGGATTAAGGTGGGCGCCACATCCGTACGCCTGCTGGTGTCCTTCTAAGAGGAGGACACGGGACGGAGACACCGGGGAGAACCTCGCGTGAAGGCAGAGGCAACCACGCAAGGGGTGCAGCCGTGAGCCCAGGAGTGCCAAGCATCACTGAAGCCACCGGAGCCGGAAGAGGCGAGGAAAGATCCCCGAGAGCCTTCTGAAGGAGCCTGGCACTGCCGGCACCTTGATTTTGGACTTTGGGCCTCCAAAACTGTGAGAGCGTCATGTCTGCCATTTAAAACTCTCAGAGTTGCATCAACCTCTTGCCCACGGGGATAAGGTGGAAAGAGACTCGCTCTGGTCTCGATAGGATGCACCTGGTCTGACCCGCGTGCAGGGCCGGGCGGAGAAGCGGCCCTACCTCCGTGGAGCTGAGGAGGCTGCCGTTGCTGTCGTCCCGTGGGCAGATGGCGCGCGTGCGCACCAGCCGCTGCTTCCCCCTCGGACAGGGTTCCCTGGGCCCGGCTTCCTGCTGGGGCTGCCAAAGACAGACGGGCCAGACAGGCTGTTAGCTCAGGAAAGGTTCCTCTGGATGCCCGCGGGCTTTCTGCCACCTCACCTCTACCGGGCCCACCCTCCAGGTAGAACGATGAAGACCCTGCCCTCCCAGCCTGGGGCCCCACTCCAGGAGCTGTTGGCCAAGCAGACGGGAGAACCCAGCATGACACCTGGCGTTCTTTCAGAGAATGCGCTGTAACTCACTGGTTCTAAAAATCACGTATAGTACACGCACACACACGCACAATACGTGTAGAAAATCGCAGGGGAAAACAGAACCAATTAGAGAAGAAAACAAAATTTACCACCACCCAACATTCAGAATGAGCACAGTTTGCATTTTGGGGCCTGTCCCTCCCCCACCTGGCCAGATATTTTTCTACATGTCCACACGAGTGTTTTCACGTAGTTGCTCTGGGCAGCTGCTCATGGAGGAAGGGCTGGGTGGACCCTGCATGGGGCGGGGAGGATCCGACTGGGCCTTCCACTCAGCTGGGGCTGTGCCCGCCCATAATTAGAGGTTTCCTGATACTTTTGGCTTTGGGAACACAACTCCCTCTGTTCCGTGTGTGTCCGTCGTTTAGCTCGAGGACATTTGACTTTCAAACATTTCAGGAATGAATCATCTATGGAGGTAGTTTCACACTGATGGACACACTTGACCAGTTCCAGAACCTTCTGCTAAGCCCCCTCTTCTAGGTCACGGGTGATACTGTCATTAAGGACGCAGAAGTAGACTCAACTTGCCTCGTTGTGCGTCTTCAAGGTTTCCCGGCACCGTCTGCTCATGGGAGCCAGTGTGCCGGCCACCCAGTCAGGCCCAGTTAAGTCCAGGTGTCTCTGCAGGGAGCACGCGGCCCAGCCTGGGCTCCGGCTCGCTCCCGCCGCCTGGCCTCCCCGCCTCCCCTCCAGCTTAGCAGGAGGCACTCACCTCACCTGGAGGCTGCGCTTGCAGCTGGCACAGCTGTGTGCGCAGCTCGCAGACCTGGTCCGTCAGCTCGAACACCTTCCTGCGGAGGGAGTCCTTCTCGCCCAGGCTCTGGGAAATCTCCCTCTGGGCGCTGTCCCTGGCAGAGTAGGCCTGTGGGCCGAGACAGGGCTAAGGACGCCACCAAGGCGGCAGGGGAGTCTCAGCTGGAGAAAGGGAGGGCCCCGCTTCCTGTCCGAGTTCATCTGACACCACTGAGCAGACATGTACAAATTCACGGCTCATTTCAATTCATGTCCATGTGTGCAGTTTTAGTAAAATCCAATATTTGGGATGCAAACTTTCTCAGCGTCTTGTGCCAGGAATAAGACAGGGAGGATGGTAGAGCATGTGTCAGTGGATGGCAGGGCTAAGGGGGCTAAGAAGCCTCGTGTGGACCCAGGAATGAGGCCCTGAAATCTGGGCCCAGCTGTCTTCCAGCTCACAGTCCAGACCAGAGACTATGGTGAGCTGTGAGGCAGTCCCCTGAACCAGCCAAGCCCTCGGCCACACCCAGACAGGCCAGTGTGGGATGGCGGGGCAGTGGGCCGGGGGCTTCCCAGCTGTGACTTGGCGAGGGCCGGCATCCCCTTTCCCCGAGCCCCTCGGTCGGCCTCTCCGGGTACCTGGTCTCGCTCCTTCTGCAGCTCGGACACTTGGGCCTGCAGAGCTTTCATCTTGTCCTTGTAGAGCTGGCAGTCCACCTTGCTCTTCTGGAACTGCAGCATGGTCTGCTCCTTCTCCTCCCAGTACTGGGCAGAGGGGAGACACGGCCTGAGAAGGCGGCAGCTTGGAGGGTCTGGGCTGCAGGGTGTGGGGAGCGAGGGGCAGAGGGAGGAGGTTCCAGGGTGAAGTAGGGTGAAATCAGGCTCATCTCCTGAGTGTGCAGTTTCGAGGCACATCCAGAGAATCACTATGCTGACTGCACTCGAATCCAGTCATCAAGATGTGCAGAGTGCTGCGTGCACGGCTGTGTTTGGTCTATTCTACATCCCAAATACAGAAACACCTCCCCTGCTCTCTGCCATCTCCTCTCTCCCCGTTCTCTCCCGGACAGAATCCCTGGCTCTCACCGCGGTGACCTGTCACCCGACCGCGGTCTCTTGTCTGCACTGTGAGCTGCTGCTCAGGGTAGCTCTGACCGAGGGACAGCCTCACGGATCGACAATTTAGTCAAGCAAAATTGTTTAAGCTTGGAGTGGATTAAAGAATCTGCCTTCCCCACGCATGCAGCCCCTGCCCCTGCGGCAACCCCAGAGGGTCTCGAGGAAGAAGGGGCGGCCGGGCCACCTGCTTGCGCTGCCTCTCCGCGGCCACGGCGCGCTCCCGCAGTGAGTGGATGCGGTCCACTAGCTCCTGCCTGTTCTCCAGCGCCTCGTCCAGGTGCTGCTCCAGGATGTCCTTCTCCGCCTGCAGGGAAGAGAGGTCCACTCCGGCGCTGGCCTGCCTAGAGCCCCCAGGGAAGCAGAGTTCTCATCACTGCTCATCAGGCGGGAAGAGCGGCATGGAAAAGCCAGCGGTCTCGGATGGGAAAAGAGGCACTCAGTTCTCATTGTATCAATATGTGGTCAAGGACACGGATAGTCGGGGAGCTGAAAACCTCATAGGATAACAGCTCCTCCTTTCAGCCACTTCTGCCTTGTCCTCTGACAGATCTGCCGGCAGCGTCTCCGAGAGAGGGAGAAACCGCCAGTCACCCCTCCCACGCTCGCTTCCCCAGACCCCAGCGGGCTGCGTGCCGGGCGGTGCCCTGCGCCGTGAGTGCTTGCTGGTGGAATATCTCAGTAAGTGGGTGTCTGCACATCGACAGGCGCTGACCAGGAGAAGCACAGGGTTTGTGCCGTTCCAGGGCTGTGGCATCACGCGTGCCTCTGCTCCCTGAGTGCCTCCAACGCCCGCGAGGGCAGCGGGGCAGGACTTTCATAGGCAGAAAGGTTTCTTTTCTCTAATCCTTAAAGCTAACCCCATATGACTTAATCCTTAGTGACTAGCCCAACCACCCCAAACAAGATGCCAGCAGGAAGCCAGCTCAGCGGGACACCCTAGTGCACACCCAGCAGCTACTCATTCCACCAAGGTCCGGGGGGTGGAGACGGGGGAAGGAGGTAGCGAGAAAGTGGTAGAAATGCGTCACTACATCACCTCCCCCCGTGCTTAGCCTCCAGGAGACCTCGGGTCCCAAATCCCCCAGCCTGGGGACCACGGGGTGACGCTGGGGACAGTCCTGCCAAGCGCCCAGGGAAGGAACCTACCAGGCTGAAGGTGAGCGAGCGGAGCTTCTCATTCTCCTCCTTCAGACGGGTCAGCTCCTCGTCCCCAGGCGCCAGGTCGCTGGCCATCTTCAGGGACCTCTCTTGGAACTGCAGCTCACAGGACGAAACCATGTTCACGCGCTGCAGCTCCTGCTTCACCAGGTACAGCTGCCGGGGAGAAGGGCGGGAGGACACACGATGCCACCAGCATCTGCTCCAGACCAGGAGCCGGGGGATTTCTCAACCTTCCTCTCAGCAGCAGCGCTCTCCAGACTCAAGGGTTCCTACCCTGAGATTTCAAAGTCCGTTAGATGGTTTCGCCCAGTGAATAGCCCCAGTCCCTCACAGGAGGAGAAAGGCATTTGGCTCTTTTCGGGAAGAGGACAGCAGTTAGGCTGCCCGGCCGGGGTCCATGGCAACCAGCTCCTCCAGCTCTGGTTAAACCGATAGTCCCCGCGGCCGGGGAGGAACGGCCAGCTGCTCTGCTCCTCCGTCCTCCGCTAGCTACATCTGGTAAAGGGGATCTGGGCTCACGAAAATCGGTAAGAAATAAGAGAGGAAAGTCGAGTCAGGAGGGGGCGGTGCTGGGAATGTGGGACCCAGATGCTCAGACGGCAAAGCCCCGCGTGGACTTGAAGTCGGCGCGCAGCATCCACGCCGGGACTCTGTCTGCGGTCCTGGCCCTCTGGAAACTGCCCGGCCAGTCCCTCTGGCCTCCTTTTTCTGGACAGGGGCCCAAGGCAGCCATGGGCCCGGCCTCTCCCTGCCCTGAGTGTGGTGGCCCTGGGGAGAGGGGACGTCCCCCATAGGCCAGCCCGGGAAGTCTGGGCGTCAGGTGGACCGTGGCGCTCACCCCTGGGCTGTGGCCTGGCAGAGAAGGAAGAGGCTTCCCTCCCACGCCCAGTGAGCACTTTCTCAATAAGCGAGGACCGAGTTCCTGCTGTAGACCAGCTGGGTTGGATGTGTCACATTCTGCATGTTCAAAAAGAAAATTAAATCGTCAAGAACTGGAAGAGAGGGGGAAACCTAAGACTGAAGGTGAACTGGCGCAAACGAGCCTGATTATGTCTTAGACAAATCCCATAACCACAGTGCAGACGTCGGGGAGAGAGGCAGAGAGGAGGGGCCGCGGTAGCTCAGGAACACGGCGTTTGCCGCGCACTGGCTGGCGGAGGGAGGTAGATCACAAACCCCGCACACGTGTCTGTGGGCTCGTTCACTGCATGGTGCGGGCAACGGGATTCAAAGCTACTTTAGACGCACCGCAGGGTTGAGGCAGTGAGTGAGTGTACGGTGACGCTGGGAGCGGGCGTCCCACCGGGAGGAAGCTCACCGCATGGGACGTGGGCAGGCAAGAAAGAGCCACGAAGCCCCGGTGGAATTGGAGGTAGGGTATGGACTTATGGTTCCCAAAATATGCACATGTATGTGTATGTACGTGCATGTGTGTATGCGTATGTGCGTGTGCATGTGCTTGTACACGCTATATGTGTACATATATTTATATACATGTGTGTGCACATGTTCCTAGCTTTGTCCTCAAAAAGGGCTGAGAAGCAAAGACACCCAGGAGCGACAGGCACGCCTAGTGCCCAGACCTTGCTCTCTGGAAGAAACCAGGGCCCTAGAGAAGCGGCTGACCCTGGAGCCGGAACATGTCGTGATGTAGAGAGGAAGTCGGTGCGCCACAGCGAGGGGGCACGTCACAGGACACAGAGCAGTCGAAGGGCTCCCACTGGCCACACGCGGGACAGTCTGGGCACCAGAATCGCTGAGGACGGTACTGGGTCACGGAGCCCTGGAGAACAGGAACCTACAGGCCTGTGCCAGCAGCAGGCGCGTCAGTGCGCGGGGGAGGCAGCTTCTCCCGGCAGATGGCCCAGGCGCGTGCAACGTCGGGTGCTGCGGGCAGTCACGTTCGCAGCCCACAGGGTCAAGGCCGGTTCCAGCGACAGTGACCACAGCTGTGTCCGGGAAATGTCGCTGAGGATTGGGGTGCCTGCGGGTCTCAAAGCACCTCCCCCAGCCTGCTTCTCAGTTGTGGGGGCAGGGAGGAAGAAACAGTGATTCTGCAGCCCCTTGACCAGTGGAGGACAGTGATGTCCCCCGAGACGGGCAGCAGGACCTCGCGGGCCCAGAGGGGATGCCCTGGCAGGGCCAGCTCCCCGTGCAGAGTCCCGCCCAAAGAGGTACAACCTGCGTCTACTCGTAGGGAAACACGAGATGCACCCACATGAGGGGGTTACATCCATGACGTAACAGAGAAAGGCTGTGGGGCTGTTGCAGATTGGAGGAGGCTAAAGAGACAGGACCACCGAATGCAACACCTGACCGCCAGCCAGACCCTGGGCGGGGGGAAACGCTACGAAGGATGTTATGGGGTCACCTGACAAGACCTGAACTCAAACAGCAGATCAGACAGAAGTACCGCGCCCTGGTCAGTCCACTACACTGGTAACTGTGCCGTGGCCACACAAGAGGACACCGATTCTTAGGAAATGTGCAATAAAATGTTCAGGGGTAAAGGCCATGGTGTGTGTAACTAAGCTGGGTCAGGAAAAGATGTGTGTGTGTGTGTGTGTGTGTGTGTGTGTGAACAGCGTGTGGTGTGTGGGGTGTGTGTGGAGAGAGACAGGGAAAGGCAGGGAGAAAAAAGTGTAAATGATAAAACGTCTATGGGTATTCTTTGTACCATTTTTGGGTGTTTTTTAAAAATTTGAAATTATTTGTAAATAAAAAGTTAAAATTCAAAAATTAAAAGCAACAAACAACAAATGTCATGATTAAAGGCAAACGACAAATAAAATGGCAAGGAATGAACATCCTCAATGTTTAAAGACCTCTTACATCGATAAAATCATTATCCCCAACGAAAAAAACGAATAAAAGACACTGTTAGGTGTTGGAGGCCGAGCCTGATAAAACTGTCCTGCCCACGTGACCCCAGGACCCGCTGAGGAGGACAAAGGAAGATGCCAGAGACCGACCGTCCCACATCACTGCTGGGGTTGGGCAGCGGTTGCAGGCAGGTCTGCCGATACGCAGCCCAGCACCGCCAGGCCCACTCCAGGCGTTGGCGATTGCGCAGTTCACGGCCAGGCCAGGCCAGTCCAAGGGCGGTTACGGGCCAGGCGCACCTCGCTGCTGTGTAAGCTACCCAGGGGGCCAGCTTCTGGGAGTGGTCTCAGCCAAGGCTCTGGGGCAGGGAGGTGTTGGACAAGGAAGAGGGGAGGGAGTCCCAGGAGACGGACCAGCAAGTGCAAAGGCCCTGGGGCAGACAGCACCAGGGCCCGCAGGGGAAGGGCGCCACCTACCTCCTCCTGCAGGCCGCGGCAGCGCGTGGTGGCCAGCTCCTTCTCCTGCAGCGCGTTGCTGTAGTGCAGTGAGAGGCTGAGCATCTCGTCCTTCAGCCTCAGCACCTCATGGAAGTGGGTGCTGACCTCGCGCTTCATGCGGCTGTGATCGGCCTCCAGCTGGTTCAGGCCCTCGGTGCGGGCCTCGGCCAGGTCCAGACGCTCCTGCAGCAGCTGGCACCGCCGCAGCAGCGCCTCCTTCTGCCCCTTCTCCTGGCTCAGCTCCTCCTGCAGGCTGCCGATGGCTCCCGCCAGGCACTCGGTCAGCTTGGACGTCTCCATGAGACCTGCGGCAGGGGGAAGGGGGCAGGGGGCAGGTGGGCAGGTTGGCATGTGAGCATTAGGGCAGGTGGGCAGGGGGCAGGGGTTCCGGGGGGCTGAGGCACAGCCCAGCCCTGCGCCCTTCCCCTTAGGGACTTCAAGTCCCTCGCCCAGGCTCCCCAGCAGGCCCCCAGCCCTGACCTGTTGTCCCCTAAAAGCTTCCAGGCCTCAACCAGCCGTGGTATTTTGGTTAAACAGCAGCGTGACTCACAGCTTTGGCACGAGGATTACCACTCTGGCCTTCCCCGTGAGACCCCGCTGTTCAGACCCAGCAACCCTCCTCGTTAGCTGAGATGTGCTCAAAGCAAACTCATTTTAATGTCACCCCAAGAAAAACGTAGTGACAAATGTGACTCTGTCTAATAGAGCTCTAGATAACATAAACATGTACTGCTCGGCCAGACAGAAAAAAAAGGTTTATCATCCAGTTTTGAGTTACGTGAGTCCTTCTGCTTTGAGCACCTAAATCTCTCAACAGGTCCTCCAGGAAAGCCCAAAATGACTCAGTTAATGACAATGGCCTATCTTCCACCCAGCAAGGGTGAGCCTGTGCTTAGGTGCGCAAAGGCACGGGAGGCTCTGCTTCCTTTCACCCTCTGGCAAGGGACCCTTGTCCCCTCCTGAGAGCTGGAACTGGGCTGCCTGGCAAGGGAAGGGTGACGCCAGGAGCTGTCCCAGGAGAGACTGGCTTCCCCTCTGCCTCCCGAATGCAGATCCTGTCCCCAGGGGTCTCCTCTTGGAGCCGGGTATTAGGGACAGACCTTTAGAGCCCAAGGCCCAGGGGCTCCTCGTCCCACACGTGAGGGGGTCTGCTCAAGAGTGCTGGGGCACAGGGACAGGGACCCCAGCCTGGAGGGAGAGCATCCTGCCCGGGGTTACCAGGAGCGCAAGACTCCCAGGAAGCTCCTGCCAATCCCCAGTCACAGGCGGAGCTCTCACCTCCGAAGTTGCTGAAGTCAAGGTCGGGCTGCAGCCCGGTGACCAGGGTGTAGACGTCAGGGTTGTGGAACTTCAGGCTCTCCAGGAAGGCGATGGCCCCGTTCTTCCCTCGGGTCTTCAGCAGATCGAGCAGGTGTCCTGGGGAGAGAGAACCGTCTTCGAGCTACCAAGCTGGCTTCCCACAGGGCTGGGGGTGGGACACCCCGCGCGTCTAGGGATCAGGAGGTGAGAGCAGTTTTCTGGGATCTGTGGGGTGGGATGAGCCATCTCTGCTCGTGCAGGTTCCCTTAACTCGCGTGGCCTCACGCAGACTTGAGAAAGGCAAGCTTGGGACCCGAGCCCCATGCTCTGCCAGGAGCTGGGGATGCAGGAAGAGGAAGAGGAGCCCTGCTCGCGAGCACCTCCCAGGCAAGCTGGGGGACGGTGCAGAGGCACAGTCCCACGCAGGGCTCCCACAGCGTGTGTGGACAAAGCGTCGCCGGAGGAAAGGAGCCAACAGCAGCGCCCCAGGGCCCAGGGGATGCATCCAGGGGGCGTTCCACTCCCGGGGCCCAGACCCCATCACTCTGAGCTGGAATTACCAGTTTGGATTAATCTCTCCCGCATTTGAGGATTATAAGGCCAGTATGCACAGACGTGAAGTTAACAGCTAACACTTACTGCCTGCTGTCTAGGGCCCAGACTTTGCCAGGGGTGTGTTATAAACGGTAACTCATTTAACTCTCCTAACAACCTTACATGGTAAAGCCATTAGCACCCCCATTTTTGAATGAATAAACACAGCTAGTCGGACCATCAGAACTGATTCCAGAGACAGCTGTAGTGGTTTAATGGTGGGTCCCCAAAAGACATGTCTACCCGGAACCTGTCCACGGGCCCTCCTTTGGGGAAAGGGTCTTTGCAGAGGTAATTAAGTTAGAGCTCTTGAGATAAGAGGTAAGATCATTGTGAACATCTGACGTTCCCTAAATGCAATGACAAGTGCTTGCAGGAGAGACAGAAGACACAGAGTAGACCGGGCTGAAGACAGAGGCAGAGGTGGGAATGACGCTGCCCGAGCCAAGGACTCTGGGGCCCCCGGAGCTGGGAGAGCAGGAAGGACCCTCCCTTAGAGCCTCGGAGGGAGCTCGGCCCTGCTGACACCTGGGTTTCCAACTCTCGGCACCCGGAACCGTGAGAAAACACATTTCTCTTGTTTTAAGCCCCCAGTGGTGGTGGCCTGTTAGGGCCACCCTAGGAACTTATACGGGGTCCCCAATGTCAGGAACCCCAGTCCCCGTGGTGCTGTTCCTTGACATCCGTGCCCCCTACGCCCGGTGGCGGTGCTCACCCACTCTCATGGCGCTGTTGGTGAGCTGGGCGCTGTGCAGCACCTCCTCCTCGTCCAGCTGGCCCAGCACGCGCGCCTGGCGCAGGTAGGGCGTGAGGCGGCTGGGGCACACGCTCCGCACGATCCTGTAGCGGTGGCTCTCCATCATCTCCCACAGGGTCTCCTCGTCCAGGGCCGTCAGCGTGGAGTCCCTGCGGCCTAGTTCCGCCATGACTGCACCGGGGGGACCCTGGACTAGGTGGCAGTGCGGTGGGATCAATGAGATGGCTTCTGGGGCCGGCGAGGACTTTCCGCGCACACGCCCTGCCCCACGTTGCTGGGAGAGAAGGAAACGACCGACTCGGTCGGCATGACGAACGCCCCATAACCCGCCCCCGGCCCTGGTGTCGTGCGGCCGGTGGGGTCAGGGTGGGGGAACAGCCATCCTTAGGGTCAATGTCGGATCAATTCTCCCTGAGCAGAGCCAGAGGAAACTGGCCAGTTTGGGCAGACTGGGTTTGCCTTTAAAACATAGGACGCTGCTCCTGGTGCAGGGAATTGATTCACCGGTGACAGTGACATTAAAACCCAGGCTAGCTCTCTCACGGGTCTCGAACCTGCATTCTCAACAGGGGTGCTAGACCCTTTCCCGGGGGGCGAAAATTCTTATCCTTCTTTTTTTTTTTGAGACAGAGTCTCACTGTGTTGCCCGGGCTAGAGTGCCGTGGCGTCATCCTAGCTCACAGCAACCTCAAACTCCTGGACTCAAGCGATCCTCCTGCCTCAGCCTCCTGAGTAGCTGGGACTACAGGCACATGCCACCATGCCCGGCTAATTTTTTCTATTTATTTTTAGTTGTCCAATTAATTTCTTTCTAATTTTAGTAGAGATGGGGTCTCGCTCTTGCTCAGGCTGGTTTTGAACTCCTGAGCTCAAACAATCCACCCGCCTCAGCCTCCCAGAGTGCTAGGATTACAGGCGTGAGCCACCACGCCCGGCCAGTTCTTATCCTTCTATGTATAAAGCACAGATACACATAAACAGATACACAGTATAAGTGATATTAATATTTCATGGGAGGGCAATTAGGAAAAAGATTCCTAAAAAGGCTCCTTACAGGGTGATGATGAGAAAAGGTTGAGAAACTGCCCTAGAACAAACCTGAGGGTTTGGATGCTGGGGCTGCCGGCCCCCCAGTCAGGTGGGACGCAGGCCCATGGCCCACGTGGAAGGGGCGGCAGAGTCAGGTGGGACGCAGGGCCAGCCCACATGCCCGGGATCGGTGCTTGCATCGGAAGCATGCTATTTGCACTTTGTGTCAGGACACCTGTCGTTTTTTAGCATGGAGGTGACGCGTGGGTCCTGCTTTCTGGTCAGAACCCTAAGTGGGCAGACATTCCCTCTCCTTTTTTTCTGGTGGCTGTCACACCAAGTACATCCCGGGACTCCAAATCCTGGCTGTAGGGGCAGGGGAGGGGCTCAGGGCGGCTCTGGGGTGTGTGAGAGGAATTTCTCCTTGGGTGACAATTCCTAACAAGGACGCTACAGCGGGTTGAATAGTTGTTGCCCCAAACTCACATCCACCCAGAACGTCACAATGTGACCTTAGTTGGAAAGGGGTCTTTGCAGGCGCACACAGCAATGCTGGGATCACCCTGAATCCAATGGCTGGTGCCCCTGTAAGAGGAGAGGACGCATCACACACAGGGAAGGAGGCAGAGTGACACAGCTCAAGTCGGGGGGCGCCTAGGCCCCCCAAGCTGGAAGAGGCCAGGAAGGCTCCTCCCTGGACATTTTGACGTGGGCTTTGGCTTCCATGAGAGAATAAACTTTTGTTGTTTTAAGCCACCCTGCGTGTGGTCCTTCGGACACTGACCCAGAGGACACACAGGGAAATGTGTCAGGGAGCAACACTTGGCAAAAGCGTATTCTAGAACGAGACAAACTGAAGAACAAAGGACACTTCAGCATAGTCAAGGCCAGGACAGCTCGGCCGGGGAGTGTGGGGGTTTAGGAGGGTAGAGAGACAGCAAATGGCAGGACAGCCTGGGGCAGACCGACCAGCTGGTGTCACGAGCCCTGGGTCTGTCTGGACAAAGCGCACGAAGCAACTCATATAAAAAACCCTGCAAAGGATAGAACAAATATCCACGTACCTACCATTCAACCATGGTTGCACATTCAAGCACCCTAACACTCTGCACTTCAGGTTTCTTTTCAAGGAAATGCATCCTTAAAGAGACAGCTGATGCCTTTTGTTCTCTCTGGTCCCTTTCCGCTCCCTCTCTGTCCAGAGGTCAGTGCTGGGCATATTTTAAAAATCATTTCCTACATACGGAAGAGTCTACAAACCATGTATAGTATTTTTACATGATCCCTTACGCCAGACAGTAACTTTACATCCGTAGTGTCGTGACCGGTAACTCTACTTTCAGGCAAACAGTATTGCTCTGTTCAGGGCGCTGCACTCTATGTGTTTTTGAGGTTTATCCCGCTGACACATGTGAGACACAAAGTCTCACTCTTTTGCCCAGGCTAGAGTGCTGTGGCGTCAGCCTAGCTCACAGCAACCTCAAACTCCTGGGCTCAAGCGATCCTTCTGCCTCAGCCTCCCGAGTAGCTGAGACTATAGGCATGCGCCACCATGCCCTGCTAATTTTTTCTA
>CAUYSK010094337.1:0-63814 GCA_963575035.1 Avahi laniger | reverse complement strand
ATCCTGGAGAGGAATCCTGGACCCTCTGGACACTGGCTGTGTGACCATGGGAAAAATTCCTAACTGTTCTAGGACCAGTTTCTGAATCTATAAAATGTGGAGAATACCTTTCTTGTTTATGAGTGAACACATGCCAAGTGCTTGGCATATTTTTGCTCTGAAAAATTAGACTGTAAGAATAGATCAGTGTTGTCCAAACCCCTTATCATAGAAGAACTGCTTTTTATCTTTTATAAAAAAATCTAAAGTGAAATTCCAATGGCTAAGAGAGGTGTAGGGTTGCTGCTGGATTGGTGAGGGCCTTGGGGAGGGGTTGCTGAGGACACTGTCCTGCCTCAGTGGGCCTCGGGGTTCCTCTGAGGAACACAATTTGACCAGGTGATTGCGAGTCACCTTTCAATTGTAATTAAGAAAAAGTAAGAGAGGGAGGGAGGGCGGAAGGACGGATGACTCCTGTTGGTTATTCCTGGGAGATTTATGTTTGTTGGGCACCATTGCTAATGGGCACCCTCCTTAGCTTCCAGTGCAGTGGAGAAGGCAGAGGCTGAACAGCTAATTTAAAGACTGAAAGATGATTTTCAGAAGGGGGCTCTACGGGAACACAAAGCAGGGGATCTGATTTAATTTAGCAATCAGGGAAGTTGGGACTTGGAAGGTGAGATGAGAGAGGATGGCCACTTGGACTGGCTTAGTGACGGCAGTACAGAACAGGGATTGGATTCTTGACATTTTGGAGACAGCATCTCCAGGCCTTGGTGACTGTCTGGCTGTGGAGCCAGGACAGTGAAGGGTGTCAAGAATGATACCCAGGCTTCTGGCCTGTAAACCAGGTTTGAAGCTGAAAGACCAAGATTCCACTGCTCCAATATCAGGTCCAGCAAGATCCACCTTGGACCTTGTGTCCTCTGTTCACACAGCTGTCCGTCCTCCCCTGCGGGGAGACAAAGGCAGGAGAAGCTGATTCCCACCACACTCCACGAAAAGCACTGAGGTCAGAACTCTGCATGGCCTACAAAAACATCTGCAGGCAGAAGCATTTCTGGAAAATACAGGAACTGCTTGCAGTAAATTAATAATAGATGTACTGGATCCCCTCAGAAATATTTACCCAGCCGGCGTGGTTGGGCACTAATAACCGGGAAGGGAACCTGAGCCTTGCCTCAAACAGCCCTGACTATTGAAAATAAAGAAATGTCATCCTGGCCCTTCCTGATGCTGGCGGGGAAAGCAAATTTGCAGATTGCCTCGCTCAGGAATATGAGACTTCAGTCTGCTGGGCCTGGGAAAGGGGACGCAAAGGCCCTGGGAGGTAACCACTGAATGAAGCCGGCAGATGAGGATCAGCGCATATATCTTACGCTTATATAGTGCTCACTATGTGCCAGGCCCCATTCTAAGGACCTGACTTATATTAACACATTTCATTAACATATTAGGCCCATTTTACAGATGAAAGTACTGAGACATAGGAAGGTTAACACTTGTCCAAGGAACTAGCTATGACATGATGGAGCTGGGATTCAAACAGTCTGGCTCCAGAGTATATGCCCTTCAACCACTTTGCTTTCACCACTTCTTGTTGTTTTTCCCCAAATAATCAAGAAGGCGTGTGAGTAAGAGGAAAGAGACGCACATTAAACTGCCAAAGGTCCACTTGTACGGCACCCTCGCTACGCATACCTTCTCTGTCTCCAGCTTCTGCTGAGAACTCTAGACTCTTCTCACCAGGCAAGTGCAATAGCCATATCTTCATTTAGTAACTATTTACTGAGCACTTACTGGGGGCCAGAGCCTGTGCCAGGCACAGACAGGGCCTTGTATAATGCACACGAAATGCCCCTGCTCAGGGAAGCCCCACGTTCTCTCCTTCCTTAGGGCCCAAAACTGGCCCTTCTCTAGGATAAAGTTTCCTGACTGAAGAACAGGGGGATTTGAACAGACATGCAAAAACAGGTTCTTGAGTAAATAAGTATGGGAAACATTAGGTTAGCATACTCACTGCAGGCCTTCTCAGAGCCTTTAGTATGCTTATTGCAGGCCTTCTCAGAACCTTTAGTGTGCTAGTAGCCCTGAGAGCCACCAGGAGGGATTCAGCGTATAACGCTTCTCAGATCATTAAACAAGGAACCCCTTCTCTTAAAACAACAACAACAACAACAACACCAAAACCACATTTTGTAGGGCTGATGTATCACAGAAAACAGTTTGGGACATTTTGTCCTAGAATAATAACTACTATGTCAAATCTGGGTTGGGCTTTGACTATCAGTCCTCAGCAGGACTGTGAGGCTGGGGACTCTGTCTTACTCATCTCTCCAGCTCCTGCCTTCAGCCAGGCCTAGATCAGAATAGTTCTTTGAAAGTTTTCTTCAGAGATGGTACAAGTGAGTGCCGTAAAACAAAATTCAGGACTGCGCCAACACTCCTAGTATCTGTCTACATCTCTTATTCCGTCTCTAAGGCGACAGGCGTTTATTTCTTGCCTATATGAATCTCAGGCCACGGTTTGCTATTCAGCCTGGACACTCCTTGTCAGGGCGCAGAGACCTTTGCCGTCTGCCCCGTCCGTGTCTTCCGGCTCCTCTCCCACTTCTCCCTGTGCACCCCTCAGCGACTTTGACTCTACAGAACTGCAAGTAGTTTCCAGAATGCAGCATGGCTTCTTTCAGATGAGGTTCACACTTGCTGGCCAGTCCTCAGCAACCTTACCTGTATGGTTTCCCATTCTTTAATCCTTAGCTCAAGTTCTTCAGGTTCGAAACCTTCTCCGAAGCCCCCTCTGGCTCCATACCCCCAGGACTGGACTAGATGTTTCTCCACTGGTGGCCTGGGCTGTTACAACCCAAACTGCACCCAAACTGGGTGAGGATGTGTCCTGAATTAAGACAGACCACGCATTCTGCACTGTGGGTCAGAGTTAAAAGAGTTGGTAAGCCACTGATGTTACCTACTCTCCTATTTAAGATGGTTCCAGGCCCTGAGTGGGGCTCAGACCGAGCCTTTTAAAGTCCACACAACATTTCCCGTTTTGTGCAGCTCTGCCTGACAGGGATGGGGTGCATCTTGCTCTTCTCATACCTTTGGAGTCCGAGAGACCCCTGACCTCTACAGAAGAAAGAGGTCTACTGAACGGGCTCACAATTTTGCAACAAAACAAAAGCACGAAGCCAGAACTGAAGCACACTTTGTCGGATCTCATTCTCCCAGTGTATTTTCTTCACAGTTTTCCAACTTCTACAACCGTCAAACAGTTTTGGCATGACAGTCGTCTTCCACAAATGAAAACACGATTGCATGCAGTGGTGTTTCCGGCACTCTGCGGGAGCAGATTTCGACAGAAGAGGCAGGAAGGAGGAGGGAGGCGATCAGGGTAGCCGGAGCCGGAGCCCGGCCCCTGCAGAGGTGGCTGGGTCTCCAGCTCTACCATCTGCGAGTGGATAAACAATCGCTCCCCTTGGACGGAAAGTGCAAGGCTGCCTCCCAGAGCTGAAGGTGCCAGACGGAGCCTACTAATCCGAATGGGCCACTCTGCCCAGGCGGCACAGAACCAGCAGCAGCAGGAGACCCAGAGACTTCTCCCCAGCGCTGTCTTCCCCGGCTCTGCTCCGAATCCCCCTGTTCTCTGGGTCTCTGATTCCTGGCCTGAAAATGGGATGGTCCGATTAGATCAGCGGCTCCCATCTCCTGACTGCTCACAGTAAGAAATGCACCCGACACCTCACCTCAGTCCATACACGCGCATGTAGAGGGACAAGAAACTGAAGTTTTACCTAACAATGCTTACGTTTATGACCTGCTATATTTTTCTCCTCTGTTACGCTCATTTTATAAACTTTTATCGAAGTATGACGTAAGTATAGTAGAGGGTACGTATCGTAAATGAACAGCTTGGCAGATTTTCACAAATTGAAAACACCCGTGTAACCTGCGCTCGGATCAAAAGACAGAATAGTGCTAGTACCTGGAGAGCCCTCTGCGCCCCCGCCCCCCCAAGCACCGACCCTCCCTGAGGGCAAACACTGCCCAGACTCCTAACAACAGAGATCAGCTCTGCCCGGCTTTGTGCTTTATTAAATGCAGTCCTAGAGCCTCTTTGGGCCTGCTTCCTCCTTTCAGGTTTGTGTTTCTCGGGCCGTCACTACTGCTGTGTGCAATATTCCACTGCGTGACCATACGGCGCCTTCTCCGTTCCACTGCTGGTGGCCACGTGTTTCGGTGGACATATGTGTGCATGTCTCAGGGGGACATTCCAAGGAGTGAGAGTGCCGGCATGCACACCGTTAGCTTTAGTCGATGCTGCTAAGGGTTTTCCAAAGTCATTAAACCAATCCCACCTCACCCAGCAGGGTGTCAGAGCTGTGGTGTCTTCCCATCTTTGCCACACTAGGATAGTTTTTTCATTTTCACCGTTCTGATGGGTACGTAGCAGTATTTCAGCGTGGTTTTAAGTTTTGACTCCCTAAAGAGTAATGACGTTTTCATATGCTTCTTGGCTATTTGGATATCTTCTGTGAAATATCTGTTTGAGTCTTTGCCTATTTTTCTATTAGGTTGTCTACCTTTTCCTTACTGATTTTAGGAGTCTCTTCTTTTTTTCCTACCATATGTGTTTTGGAGATGAGACCTTTGTTGAATACATACAATGCAAATATCTTCACCTAGTTTATGGGTTACTGGCTTACTCTGTTTTACTTTAATAAATGATGATCTTGAACCAGCAAATTCGTTACCTGCTAATGGACTACAACCCACAGTTTGAAAACACCACCATACATGACCCTGCAGTCTTCCCTGGGTCTGGACACCTGAGAGGGGCGCCTCTGGCCAGTAGCATCCATACCTGGAGCAGCACTTCTGTATCCACAGGCAGCAGCTATCTGGCGAACAAAGGCTGCCATATTCACTATATTTAATTTCTAAATTAAAAAAAAATCCTTATTCCACATTTTAAATGACAATAGTTTCCAATTCTCCTTAATGTGAAATCTGCCAGCCCCACAGCCCAGATTAAGGGGAGAGACTTGGAAGGAGACTGGGAAGGATGGCCGAGGTGTGGGAACACCCCTGGAATTAGCCCTTCCTCAGGGCCAGAGGGTGTGTTTGCTCACATAGGCTCTCCAGCCACCAAGGTGCCTGGACTTCAGGGCAATGATCTTTTGGAACCAAAGACATCTCCAGAGATTTGTTTTACCTGATGGGCTAAGACAACATTCCCTAAACTCTGGTGGAAGACATTAACCATGGGAGGGAGGTCATTCCATATCCTGAGCATTCTCTCAGTGTGGAGGGTATGTCTTATGCAGTGTCCTCCCAACTGCTCAGAGAGTAGCCCTATCTACAGACTTGAGGCTCCAGGAAGGCAAGGACTGTGTCACTCTTGTCAAATAATGTGACCAAGGTCACCCAGCTAGTTAGCTACAGAGCCAGGTGGACTGACTCCATAGGCTGTGCTTTGATTCCTATGTTATACCCCTTAGAGGCAGTCCAGCACTGTGTGAAGAGTGGGGACCACATCCAAACAGCCAAAGATTCACATGACACACACGTGTGCAGGCATACACATGTACAGACACATGTATGCACACAGATAGGCACATGCACTCACACACATGCTGTTTCACTCAGAAATTTGTGGGCCGGACTCTACTGGTTCGTTACACACTCAGCTTATCTGCGTTTCACCCTTTCTCTTGATTTCCAAAGTATTGAAACAATCTGTAATACAAGAATAATGCAAAAGTGCATGTATGTGTAGGGCACTTTACAGTTTATGGATGTCTTTCACACTCAATCTCTCGTCTGACACTCGCAGCCAGCCTTCTGAACATGCACGAGTGATGGATGATTCGCAAGGCCTCCCAGGCTGCAGTCAGAGAATCCTCATTCTAGGAGCGCCAGGCCTCACAAGCCTCACTGTCCGGGGCTGGGGCTGTGGCAGGAGCTAGAGGCTGGTAGGATTTGTGCAGCTTCTCAGACCCACTCTAAAAGTTTCCCTTTTAACTGGATATTTCCACAGCAACCCACCGTCCTTGTCTGACTCTGAGAAGTAGGGTTTTAACCTCACGAACTTCCTGGGGTTGGGCTTATGTTTGCAAAAGAGTTAATGGGATGTGGACTTCTCCCCTATCCTTAATAAGTGCACCCACACTTCTTATTCCTCTTCTTTTTAGAGTCTCTAGCACCTCCCGTCTTTTTCTCCAGCTAAAGCTAAGCAGCTCCGTTACGACTTGTAATAACACTAGGGACTGCTGCTCATGGAACATTTCTTATGTACCAGGTACTGCGTGCTTTGTGTGCATTATCCCAGTACATCCTCACACAAGCCCTCTGCAACACGTATTAACATCCTTATTTCACAAGTGAGGAAATACATGCTTAGAGACGAGAATGACAGTCCATGGCCACACCAGCAGCTAGTGACAGGGCTGGGACTGGACCCGGAGCCCACTCATCTCTAAGTCCTGGCCCACTCGAGGCAGCAAGAAGCAGCAGCTTCTTCACTGTGAGTCAGCAACACCCTCCATGTGGAGGCGGGAGGCACCTCAGGGTCTGTCTTGTCCTCCTTTCCTTGTTTTGTCTGAGCTTACAATGAGGAAGGGACTTTCCTGAACACGCAGCAAGGGTACAGCTGGGACTGCAGCCCAGGCATCCTCACTGGGGTCATCCTGCCCTGATTCTCAGCCGTCTGCTGGGGCAAAGGACGCTGGCAAGGCTCTGTCTGGTTCCAGATTGGGGCCTCATTGTAGGAGACACTTACTGGGTTGAAAGGTGACCAGGGCAGGAGCTGCTCTTGAAATCAAATTGTGAGACATTATTAGAGGAACAAAGAATAAGAAGAGCTCTCAAGGAGGAACATGTTCTTTACGTTCAACCGTTTTTAGGACTGTCGAGGTGACACGAAAGAGGCCTGGCAACGTGTGAGCTGGAGTGGGTTTCAAATCCAGATTACGGAAGAACTCTATAAAAATCCTAAATGTGGGGAGATACTAACTTCCCCAGCTGTCCTGAGGGTTCAAGCGCAGGCCAGGGACACGGGGATGCTGCTGCAGCCTCCGGCACCCACAGGGAATGGTCCATGCCTCCAACCTGCTCACCTCCAAGACCCCGCACGCCTTTGGAACGTATAAAAACCTCACAGGGAAGGCAAGCAGCAATTCCGTATTCCTTGCTCATTGTTCTTAGGGGGAAAAAAACTATTATAAAATAAATGGAGATAAAGTCTACCTATTAATGCATATTTAAGAGGTAGAGAAAAAAGCACCTGTAACATTAACTGAAATCATGAATATTCTCTGAAGTGTAAAAAAAAAAAAACCAACTCACTTTTCTTTAAATCTTCTTAAAAGGGTCTAAGAATAGTCCTTCAAATAATCCTTGAAGTATGCAATTTTAATTTGGACACATGGTAATTTCAGTCTACCTGTTGAAAGAGACAAGAGAGACATCAGTCATTTTTGACGAGGATGCTATTCTGACGAGTGGCAGAGAAGATTCAGGCAGCTTGGGGGTGGGGGTGGGCACTGGCGGCAGCGGCGTTCGCTTTGAGCCCAGGCTGAAGGCTGGTTATTGAACGCTCAGAGGAAAGGGCCAATTAAGTTAGCCACTAGCACAGTGCCCGGCACGTAGCGCATGCTCAGTAAATAGTTAAGGAATGAGCAAGTAAAAGGACAGACGAGTGAGATTTATCAACAACGTTTCACGCAGGGAGGTCCCCTCTAGGCTCATCTCTTCAGCTCTCAGGGAGAGAATTTCCGGGCACCGGGCGTCTTATGGAAAACAGCACAGAGAAAGGCATATGGCGCAGTGCAGGGAGCAAGGGTGTCGGAGCCGGTCACAGCCATGCCCAAATCCTGGCTCCACCACCTGGAATCGCACAACTCCAGGCCGGCTTATTTATTTATGTTCACTGTTGTTCTTAAATTGGATACTTAGCCCATTCATTAATTTTCAGCCCTTCTTTTTTAATATAAGCATTTAGGGCCATACATTTCCCTCTGAGTGCTATCATGGCTATATTCCACAACTTTTGATATCAAATATTTCTTTGATCATTCATTTATAAGTATTTTATAATTTCTATTATCATTGCTTTTTGACCTATGAGTCAGTTGGAGGTATTTTTGTAAATATCTCTCAGTATAGTTTAAAAAAAAAAAACTTCATTTTTCTGTTACTGATTTCTAACTTAATTGACCTGTGGTGGGTGAATATGGTCTGTAGGATATCGATTCCTTGAAATTTATTGGGACTTTTTTTTATGGCCTAAGATGTAGTCAATTTTTGTGAATGTTCTATGTGTGCTTAGAAAGAATGTATATTCTCTGGTCCTTGGGTGTAATCCTGGACTAGTTTTTTTTTTTTATAAAACCTCTCTGCACCTTCATTTCCTAATCTGTAAAAAGGCACGTGAGCGACACACATTGGTTCCCTTCCACTGTTTAAAGCTATTCTTCCTGACACAGAGGCGGTGCAGAGACAGAGTGTACAAGAAAGAAATTGAGGTATGCTGTTTTTTGCTTATAACACTATTAATAACAATGCCCTACATTCATAAAGCATTTAAAAGTCTCTAAACAACGGCCACATCTGTCATTTGGTCTTAACAAATCCATGTAGCGTCACTGAGGCAGGTGCAGGGGAGGACCCGCACAGAGAGGGAAGGCACAGTGGGTGTGGTGGCTCACTCGGTCCTCCACGCCGGAACCCCAGGATGGCTCCTTGACTGCCCCTCCCCCTCACGCCTCAGCCCTGCTCAGTTCTCAATTCAGTCTTCCGTTGTCTTTCAAATCCTTCCTCCTTTTCACCCACAATGTCTCTATCATTTCTTATCTGCTTTATTCCAATAGCTTATTAAGTCCTTATTGTCTTAAAAATACAACTACAGGAAGGGAAACCAGACAACATCTTCCTTGCAGGTGTGGTTCTCGCACGGGGCTGGAGCTGGGTGTTGCCAGAATATCAGTACGAGGAGAGTGATAATTACATGTCCAATGGGCGTGCGTGGCTTAGGAAGGTTGAGAGACACTGTGCTGAGTTCAAATATTTCTCATCCAGCAAATAGCCCTTCCCATGACCTTGTCCTCGATCCTATCTATCCCAAGTTCTTTTTCTCCTTCTCAGAGAGATTTCCTGAAACAGTCGTCTAGACCGCCATTTCCTCCACTCCCACACTCTTCACAAATCACCCCCAGAATGCTCTCTTTACGATCATAAGGATGTTGTCACTGCAAATTCCAGGCACCACTTCTCAGTCCGCGGCGGCCTCTCTGGGTCGTCCGCCAGCGTTTGTGCCCCTCTGGAAACTCTTCTGCCTCAGCCTCCGCACCACCAGTCTCTCCTGATCGTCCTCCTTTCCCTCCAAGGACTTCCTCTGCCTCATTCTTAGATTCTGCGGTTTGAACTGGCACTCCTGTAATTTAATCGGGAGTGTTTCCACAAAATAATAAACATAAACTACCATGTATTAAGTGCATGCCAATCACTGTGCTAAACATTATTTTATTTTACTTAATCTTCACACTAACCACCTGAGGTAGGTATTATTAACATTCCTATTTTACAGATGAGAAAGTAGAAGCTTAAAAAAGTTATGCACTTTGCCCAGGATCACTCAGCTACTACATGGCAGAATGGGGATTCAAACCGCAATCCATCGTAGCCTGTGCGCTCAGCCACCACGCTTCCTCATCCTACCTCCCACACCCTGGCTTCTGTGACTCGCCATTCTTCCGCCATGCCGTGCATGTCATGCTTCCATTTTGCTTCCCTCTGAATGGAAGACTTTTACCCACACTGTGTGCTGAGGAAATTCTATTCAACGTTCGAGGCTCAGCTCCTCCCATAAAGCTATTTGCAAGCCCAGGCAGGTGAATTGTTCCTATCTCCTTGCTGTGGCAGCTCTATAGTGATACCAAACCATTCATTCATTCATTCAACTGACCATGCATCCATCTCTCTGCAAATAGGGTAGAAGATTGTTTATCCCGAAGTCTTCACACTAGAAGCATCCAGACAAAGGAATTGTTCCAAAGGATTTTTTTATGCTCATTGTTTGAAAAACTATATCATACTATTGTCAAAATTGAAGAAAATCTACTAGAAGTCACGGTGTTTGAGGGAGGGATGTGCTGACTTGTCAGGAATAGCCACCTGTGTGATCTGGCCAACGTGGTTTCCAAGGTCACTACACCAGGCTTGTCCAATTTCCCTCACTCAATCCCCACATTTTAAAATCCAATTTACACATCAAGCCTGGCTCAAATACCTCTTAATCGTTGAAGTCTTCCCTGATTCTCCTCCTACAATGCGTACAAATGAACCTGGACCCTCACCATACACCACAATATATCTGTGATATCCCTGCTGGCACTTGGAATTTAATCACTCATCGCTAATTCTGCATTTCAAAAACCACTTCAACGTATTCATTTCATGCTTTTACCTCCCCTTCTGGTCTCCTTGGAGCTAGGAGTTGCATCCACTTCACCTTAGATGTCTTCAGAACCAAGCCCAGTGGCTGCACAGATGTCAATGAGCGACTGATTGAAACTAGATGACATTGGCCTTGAATGGGGGAGGCCACCCAAAACCCACTCAAATGCAAGCACCCAGTAGCATGTTATGCAAATAGTAGGTACTAAATAAATATAAAATCCTTCTATCTCTTCTCCACTTCCCAAAAAATGAGGATCAGAAAAGGGGGACAATGTGTGCATGGAGCCGGTGGTTTCTGAAGATCTGTGTTCCGCAGTTCACAAACACGTGGGTATGGTGGCTTTTGACACTCTCAGGGATGAACTAGGCACTGAAAGCCCACATTTGGACACATTCTACTGTTCATAGTTGGGAAATGAGAGTTAGAGCTTTGAAGGCAGACAAGTCCTTCAAGGTAAGCTACAACAACCTCCTTGTTTTACAGAGGAGAACCAGAGAGTTTCAGCAACCACACGCCACAGGTGCATTTTCCCTGTCCCCTCCTAGACTTGAAAATGAAGCCTCTAGGAAACTCAGTGCTCTCTAAATGGCTAAAAATAAACTCCCAGAAACTTCATCTAGATATATCACGGCTGTAATTTACAGCGTCTAGAACTTCAGTGTGGTATAATTAGCAAATGGATTACAATAATTTATTTTTGGTTTAAAAGCTCGAATGAACATGACCTTCCAGTAGAATGGAAAATAAGAGGCTGGGAGCCAGCTATGTTCCTCCAGCCCCTTCCAATGACACGATTTTAGTGCTGGCTGGCATTTCTCTTCTGACGTCCGGTGGATGGGCCACAGTGAAGGACTGAGACTCTGAGTTCTGGGAGTTCCGGGGTAGAGCTGCCCAAAATGGCCAATGTTCATCCTACTAGTGACCAGGAAGATATCCAAGCTCACCCTTTCGATCCACAGGAAAACCCAGAAGTAATCACCGGGGAGGAAAAAAGAGTCACCAGCCTTAAACTGATGCAGAAGAAGGGTGCACATGGAACAGAACATACCAAAGACTAATTCCATGGAAGGTTTTTGCCCTACAGATTCTGGGCTCCTTTTCAGGATAGCTTTCCATCATTTTCCTCACTGCCTGGAAAAGTTTGTTGTGATGTCTCTGAGCAGGCGACGTCAAAGGATGGTACCATCAGAGACACTGTCATGCAGCTAAGCGAAGGCTAGCCTGGGGTCAGGGAGGACCTGAGTTCAGGTTTGGGTTTGAGTTCTGTGCCATGAATAACAACCAATGCAAGTCCCTTTTATACAATGTCAATAACGAGTAAGTATCTCACATGATTGTTATGGAGGTTAAATGACAAAAATGTATGAAAAGGGATTTGTAAATGAATATGAGCGATTTTTCTTGAATGAATAAGTTTCCAAAGTAGCTCTTTCTGATGAGGAATTTTTTTAACCGATATACTATAGAATATTGTAGTAGGGGCTGAGACGGAGCAGCAGAAAACCTGGGAAGTTGTCTTCTTATTCTCTGGGCAGAGGCAAGTATCCCAGCTGCAATCTGGAGGTAGGAAAGAGGGATCCCAACTTGGGTCAGAAGCACAAAAGCAACTTGCCTCCCCTCCCATACATGTCCACCAAACCAGTCAGACATCAGCCCACATACCCACACGTATCACAGAAGGTGGAGTGGTGTGGCCAGGTAGTGCGGGAAGCCAAAGCAATGCTCCTCCCAGCTAAGGGAAGGGAATGGTTATTTTCTGAGCATCTGCCATGTGCCAGGCACAGTGCGGGGCCCTTTCGCACCGGGGCTCCTCTGCACTACGGTGCAGCTTCCCGCCGTAGTGTGCCTTTGCTCACTCTGTGTGCGCTGTGAAGCCTCCTCTCTCCTCTCTGCCTCTCCAGCCAGTCCCTGAGCAAGAAGACCCGACCCTCATCCTCACTCTTTCAATTCTTAGTGATCTCGGGTAAGTCACTCCTTTTGGAAGAACTTCTGTTTCTGATCTATTAGGTTGGGACAAGAACCCCAGATGCGCCTGCCTCAACAAATGGCTTTCAGAGCCAAATACGGTGCGTGTGAAAAGCTCTGGAAGCTGTGTGAAATTCTTCAAACACGGAAGGGTTTGTCACCCCTTGTTCATGCCCCTCAAGAGCTTCCTATTGCTCTTAAACAAAAATGTCTACTTGTCCTCTGCCCACCCTGTCGGCCTTATCTTCCCATCTATCCGCCTTGTTCCCGAGCTCCATCCAAACCAGTCACCTTTCAGGTCCTCACACTCAGGAGCAAACGCTGTCCCCAGTTCTGGGCGTCACCTCCCCTTTAGGTCTCAGTTTAGACTGAGAGTCACTTCCTATGGACAGCCTCCTTGGCCCTTCAGAGTAGGGTAGTTTCCTCTACTATACATTCGTCAGAGCCCTTGTGATTGCATATCTAGCTGAGTATTTGATTAGTGGCTTTGATTATTTGTTCTACGTCTATCTCCCCACCTAGAACGTAAGCCCTCTGGGGCAGGCCCACAGTGAATCTTGTTCACCAGGATGTCCTTGGGGAGCCAGGTATACAGTGAACACTCATCTGTGTCTGTCTTGCTCACTGCTCTGGAGTAGTTCATGGCATATAGCAGGTGCTCAGTAAGTACTTGTTGAAGGAGGAGTACATTTCAACACAGTTCAAACCCTTCCTCTTTTCTGTGCTGGTCCAGCATGACCCTTCTTCCCCTGGGCTCCCCAAGCTCTCACTGCCTTTTCCCTGCTCTTGGGGCCCTTCCATGGGTTATTTGCTACTGTGGCTTAGCCATTATCCAAGCGAGGAGCTCGTCTCCCCTGAGACAGCACAGGCACCCAGAGGGAGGCCGGAGAGGCAAACCAGGACCAGAGGGCGTCCGGAAAAGGGGAACAGCCGAGTGTCTGAGTAAACAGCAAGGGCACATGGGAGGGGCTTCTCAGGGAGCTTGCTTGTGGCCCACTTGGAGCTTCCACCCCAGAACCTGTGTCTGGGGGTAAAGCTTCTGGCCTCAAGTCCTTGCTTCATGGGCTAAAATATGCCCCTCTCTCTCTTTTCGTGGTGTGAAATAAATGGGTGGCCATTAAGATGTAAAATGCAGCTGTCACAGTCCATAGAACAACAGACAGGTTAATATGGGTTCTTAAGAATGCCATTTCCTCATATTAACCCCAGAGCAATGGCAACCTATCAAGAGAGACTCCGGAGCGCTCCGGAAACCTGCTGTTTTTCTTCTTTAATAATATTTGATGTTTAAATAATAGTTGATGTTTGTTTCCAAGTGGAGTTTGATAGTTTGTCTTTCTTACTCTTTCTCCCTCACTCTCTTCCTCCCTCCCTCCCTCCCTTCCTCTCTTCCTTCTTCCCTCCTTCTCTCCCTCTCTCCCTTGTCTTCTTCCTCATTCCCACTCCAAGGATATCTTGGCCTTAGTTTTCTCCCTGAAATCTGGGATATAAACATGCAGCTGTGTATCTGGGTCACACCTGGGGTTCTGAACTTGCCTCCTGATTGGGTTCCCTGACCCCCACTTCCCCTCTCCACCCAGCACTGCCCTCCCTCCCAGCCCACCCAGCCTACCTACATGTTGCCTGCTGTACAACTAATTTAACTTCAAAATGTTTAAAATTTTAAAAATTGCTTTTAAGTTCTTCCCTACAAGAGGTGAATGGAAGTTAGACCTTTTTCAGTTACATAAACAGCATAAACGACTAGCACTGGCCTCTCCCAGGAGGAAGGCCAGCGGTGGCTCCAGAGGGCCGGGCCTGGGTGTGCACTGTGGCTGCACCCACCTGGCAGCCTGGGGAAGTGACCGCAGAGGCTGCCCCGCACATCGGACCATCCTGGCCCCTGCCCACGCCGGCACCACAGCACCACTCGTGGAGACGGCTCGTCCTGGGGAGGGTTATTGGCCAGGTGCTTGTCTGCAGGGACAGCTTGGTACTCAGCTCCCCGCTGGCCGCTGTTTGTGTCGTGTGCAACACACACCCCAGCAGGAGTCCTGGAGGAGGGAGCGGGAGCATGAGATTCTGGCATCCCCAGAAATTCCTTGCAGATCCTCAAATGGGGCAGGTCGCTCAGGCTTCCCGCACTTTGTACGTGCTGTTTCCTTTGTCCCTGTCACCCTCACCTTTCCCTGAGTAATTCCTTCTTGTCCTTGAAGACTCCATAGAAGGTCACCTCCTCCTGAAAGCCTTTCTTACCCTCTGGCAGGATCAGGGACCCATCCTGACCTTCCGTAGCCCCCCTCTGTGCCTGCCCTGCTGGCACAATTGTCCCCTTTGTGAAATGGTCCCAGTATTTGTCTCCAGTGAATGTCTCCTGAGAGTCCCGACCAGTGCAAGGTGCCTGGCGCAAAGACAAAAATAATCAATACATTAATTAATCTATGTATTGACTCTCTGCCTTGCTTCAGAAAGAATTTAAGGAAACACAAAGATCAAATATGCCCCCAAGGAGCTCAGAGTCTGGTTGAATGGCAGACACATGAGCATTTTTAACACATTAACTGCCATGTGAGTTGTATTTAGCTCATGCTAGTTTTGAGCTAGTTTTGGGCCTCGTGACGCATATGTAACTCACACGTCTCTTCACCTTGGGAGCTGTAAGAACTACTTTTCAAGTTGCAGATAACTCACACACAGAAAACAATAAAAAATAACAAATCTTTCATTAAAATAGAAAGTATCATTTTGTTTTTGAAGTTTTATCCTATTTTTGTAATAAAACACCATGGCCCCCCCAAAAAATTTTTTTTCTAGTGTGGCCGTGTGTTAAAATACGTGATAAGGGCTGGCATACTGTGATCTGGTTGAGGGCCCAGGTGGGAGGGGTACCTGCTCTCTGGTCAGGACCAAGCATGACGTGTGAGGACGCTCAGTGAATGTCGAATGAATGAGATGGGTTGGCAGGGACGACCTAAGGGGACCTAGAAATCACTTATTCCAAGGAGGGAAACTGCAGTTGGAGAGGGAAAGGGACTATGTAGCGGCAGTGCAGGAAACGGCACCCAGCACTCCGTGACGTTAACTGGTAGTCCTGAACCCCATTCATCGGGTGCGCAGTAAGACAAGCTGCTTCTCTTCCCTGAGCCTCAGTTTCCTCCCCCGTAAAGGAGGGGGTTGCAGTAGCCCATCACTGAGAGCTCATCCCAGGAGACTGAGGTTATAACCAAGGGCTAAGCAATGCCCAGCTCGTGGTCATGGGACAGTCTTACCTGTCTTATTCTGATACAAATTCAAGAAGCTGCTCACAGACAGCAGCCCTTCATGCATTTATTCAAAACGTGTACTGTATGCCAGGTGCAGGCAGAGCTGGGCATAACCATAGGATCTGATCCAACACTTCTCCTGCACCTGCTCCCTTTGTACAGGTCTCCAAAACCCTGGGCTGCCCCAACAATCTGCTCTACCACTCGCAGCAAATCTCTGACCTCTTTTATCATACTTTCCATCTTTCTTCCTTCCCCTCCTCGCTTTCTCTCTTTCTTTCATACCTTCATTCATTTACTCATGCATTTAGCAATTGCTTACTAAGTCTCCACATTGTGTCTGGCTCTGTGCTCTGTGTGCTAGAGCTGCAGCAGAAGAAGGCTCAGGATTTGCCTTCTGGAACTCTGTGGGACTCTCTCCTGGTTCTCACTTTTGTGCTGTGTGGCTGCCTGGAACACCCTCTCTACTGCTACCAAACTTCTACTCCACATCTAACACCTCGTCTACAGGCTGCCTCCCCTGCAAAACTTTCCCTGACCTTCCCCGCTCTGGGGTCCCCCAGTCTCTGCTTTCTACAATAATCCCACTGTATTGCATGGGTGAGCTTTGTCTGCTGGCCCCACTACTGTGAACTCCAGAAGGCCTGGGACAGTGTATTTTCATTATTGTAACCACAGCAGTGGGAAACCCAGCAAGTACTTGGGAAACCTTGGCTGAAACATGCTGCGATCCAAACTTCCTAACCAGCACGCTGTAACCAGCCCAGGCTTCGGGGAGAAGGCAGAACATTCCCTCTATCCCACCACCTGTCCTACCTGCAAAGCCAGCACTATTCTGCTCTGCAGCTTCTCGCTGCCTCAGACATTGATTCCAGCTCCCATGGGACCCAGAAACCCTGCTCCCTGCACTCCGGGCTATTTGTACCTGTATGCTCCGACTGTATCCTTTGTACCTGGATCCTGTCTAATCCCTGCTTAGGACTTTCTGCAGCTTGCTGGGGAATGTGCATAATCCAAAGTAAGAAAATCTACCTTTGCAACATTTCCACAAAT
This sequence comes from Avahi laniger, assembly GCA_963575035.1. NCBI lineage: Eukaryota > Metazoa > Chordata > Mammalia > Primates > Indriidae > Avahi > Avahi laniger. The sequence continues at coordinate 47,119 of CAUYSK010094337.1, read as the reverse complement.
AAAAAATACCTATAGATCCTTAAGCTTTTCTGGTTGAATGGAAAAATTTTGTTAAGATTCTTTCAGGAAGAGAGAATGAGCTTCCCCTACAAGGTTGTATTCACACTAGCCCAGGCACAGGAGGCCACGGATGTGGGCGAGACCCTGCCTTGGCATAAGATGGCTGAGGTTTGAGTCCTGTCTCTGCCGTGCGAGCTGCAGGGCCTCAGCGACTCATTTCTTCTCCCTGAGGAGTCTCATCTGTAATAAGAACTGATAACACCACTCTTGCATTAAGATTAAATTAAAAGGATGTAAGACTCTTGACACATTGACTGTGACACTGTCCTCACTCAGCAAGTAGGGACTATCGGTACTCTCACGGAGGAACTGGGAAGGTGAGAAGAATATCATTTCTCATGTGGTTTACACTTCTGAAATTGATTCCACACACATTGTCTCATTGAAGCCTCAATCAATACTCCACATATACATTTTACTATTGTTTTCTTAAAGAGAAAGTTCCCAAGGCTCAGAGAAGTTAAATGATTTGCCCAAGATCACACAACCAGGAGTTGTGGATGTTGACCTGGGCTCACCAATTCTCTGACTCTAACTGTGGAGCTTTCCACGGCCCCAGGCCACGGAGGAAGCCACTTGCATGTGTCTCCATCTGGGGGAGAAGTGTTGCTGCTCGGATGAACCCCTCTTGCGGTCCAGGATCACAAGCTCCCAATACCCCTAGTATGGCAGAGATGTTAGTGCTCCCTGAGCAGCCCCTGCTCTTTGCAGTGAATTACGGAGAGGGTGGAGTGAGTGGCATGGACGTGTGTCCCTTCTGGGCCAAGGGAACAACAAGCTCCTCTGTGCTGCCTTTCCTCTGTGACAGTGACCCTGGAAGCCATGGTTTCTAGACTGCACAGCGACAAGGCGGGCATTCTGCATGATCCTGGCCTGTGCCATGAGCAAGAAACAAGTCTGTGTTGTGTTAACACCACTGAGTTTGGGGGGGTCTTTGTTATTATATCTTATCCTAGTCTACCCTGCATCTATGTAGTCTCAACACTGGAAAACACCATATGGAATGATAGTTTGCATATAGTATCTTATTTAATCTTACCCTATGCATAATGTATTATCACCTTTATTTTGCAGATAGGGAAACTGAAATTTAAAAAAAGTAAACACAAAACAAGTTTTACAATTAAAAGAATAAATAACTTGCCCAAGATAACATAGCTCATTTGTTTTCGTGCTCTTTGTCACTCCTGTTGTCCTTAGTTTCCCCACCTGTAAAATGGGGAAATGGGGCTAGACCAGACACTTCTAACATGTACCCCAGCTTGGACAAGCTATAATCGCCTGCCTGCCTGGCTCCTGACACACGGCTGACCCTGCCGCTGAGCTTCCAGCAGACCCAGCTCCAGTCCTGCCCTAGGACTTCGGTCTTGCTGCCCATCGCATCTGCCCAGAGGAGAGGAGGGAGTCGGCTGCTGGCTCGCTCACTCGTTCCCTCAGTCGCTTCGCCTGTGCTATTACTCATTTGTCTCCACTTAATCACCAACTCACTCGTTCGTTTACAATCATTCACTCATTCATACTCATTTCCCCAAATTTTCAGCCATTCATTCACTCAGAGTCACACACTTTCATGCATTTATTTATTAGCTTCTTCATTAATTTACACACATTCACTGAATCATTTTTTACTTATCTCTTCATTTATTCAGTCATTAACTCATTCACTCGCCCTTTTTGCTCATTCTTTTCTTCATTCACGCCCTTCTCCACGCATTCACTCACTCGCTCATTCCCCTGTTCCCAGCGCAGTCCTACCAGCAAGCAGAGCCTCCCTCTCGGCTGGGTCCGTTAGTCCTCCCTCCCAGAACGTTCTCCTCCCTTTTAGCATCCCCCTTGCTGCACTGTGCAGGCATACCTCCTCTTGTGCAGGGGATATGCTCTCCACTCAGAAACAGATGTTCTTGTAATTACTGCTTTGACTTTCACCCTCTAATGCCAGAAGATTCTTTCCACAAACTCCTCCAGCCTACAGGAAGGCAACCACGCAGAATGGGCAGGGCGTGCAATGCCTGTGGGTGCAGATTCCAGGACACGGGGTATTCCTGGGAGTCAGCGCTCAGGAGACTTGGAGAGCCTCCTCACTCCAGGACTTTGCAACCTGGGGTCCAGGCTGAGCTGGGGACAGGGGCAGCCCAGAGAGCAGCAGACTTTGTGAACCAGGTTAAGAAGTGTGAAGAGAAACAGCCCGTCTCAGGACTATGGAGTCATGATTAGCCTGGGCTGGGTCACTGCAGTGACAGTCTACAAGGTCAGGGGGAATGTAGAGGCTTATTTGCATATGGTCAGCACGAACAAGTTGTTAGCAACGTCATGGCAGAAGATCAAAATCACAATTTACTGACCTCTTACCACGTGCCAGGTATTTCCCATACTTTATGCTACTGTTTCTGAATGATCAATCTCCCCATCTTTCATTTAGAAATAGAATCCCCTGAGTTTTAGTGGGTCCCGTGACCTCTCAGCCTAAGAATATTCCCAGATTCCCTTGCGGGGAGGTGTGACCAGTGGGTATGAGCTCAGGTGTAGGTGTAACTTCTTGATTGTGTCTTTAGAAGGAAACTTCCTTTTCTGCCACCTGCTAGCTAAAGCGTGACCCTATTTAGTGAGTCATCTTTGTCTTTGGGCTTAAGGGTTATCGTAGGGTAGCGGAACAAGACAGAAGCAGCCCTGGTCCCTGAGGAACCCTGGGAAGCAGAAGTCTCTATCCGCTCAGCTGAGATTTTCTGTGCAAGAGAAACAAGCCTCAGTTGTGCTCTGGCTACTGCTGTGTTGAGCTCTGTTTTTAAAACAGCCCAGCCAGTATAACCCCAGGCAGAAACTTCTTTGCCCTTGTGGAGAAATTTCCTTTAGAAGAACATTCTTCCTTCTCTCACTCCCTTACTTACTTTTCTATTTTGTGGTTGAAAAGTATCCCCCAACATTCACGTCCACTGGGAACCTCAGAATGTGACCTTATTTGGAAATATGTTTTTTGTGAATGTATTTAAAGTAAGGATTGAGATGAGACCAGACTTGATTAGAGAGGACCTTAGATCCAATAAGAACGCTTTTTATAAGACAGAGAAGGACACACGGGGCGCAGAGGAGAAAGCCCAGCGAAGGTGGAGGCACAGCCTGGAGTGATGCATCTACAAGCCAAGGGACACCAAGGATTGCCGGTGCACCAGACACTGGGAGAGAAGCATGAGATGGATTCTCTCTCACAGCCTCCAGAAGGAACCAACCCTATTGGACATGTGGATTGTGGGCTTCGGTCTCTAGAACTGTAAGAGCATAAATTTCCATTGTTTTACGTCACCAAGTTTGTGGTAATTTGTTATAGCAGCATTACAAAACTCATACAGTCTCTGACACAAATGACAACTATTGAACCGGCAGGTTTGGGAGAAGGAACTGGACCTGCTCACCCCTTGAGGTGGCCTACAGAAAGCAAACTTCCTCTCCTCTATGCAGTTGGATTGCCAAGTCTGTCTAATTCTAGGGTGAAGTCTTACCAAGGCCCTCTGGCTGCAGAACTAAGGCCACAGGGTGGGCTTTCCATTGTAACTGGTACAGTGTGGCTCTCAAGACCATGGCCTTGGAAGCCAGACCACCCAGCATTAGGTCCTGGTCTGCCACTTACTAGCTGTGTGATGTGGGGCAAGTGAATTAAACTGGCAGTGCCTTGGTTTTTTCATCTGCATAATGGGGATAATAGTAGTACCCACCATATACAATTGTGAGAATTAAAGGGCTTAGAACAAATAGGAAGTGCTAAACAAGTGTTAACGCTTAACTAGTGGTGATGATGCTATGTATTTGCCATTATTATCTGTCTGACTCCTCTATGTCTCAATTAATTTTGAATTTAGGCCAGGAAGAAGGGTATTATTTTCTGGATGCCCTGGAACTCCAATATTTATTTTATCTTTATTAGCCTCATTTTGGAGATTAGGAAACTGAGTCTGGGAGAGAGAGATGAGATGGTGAGCCCAGGGTGACCCTTCGAGCCTCCTCCGTGTGCCCAGGCTGCTCGGTCACTCGTCTGGTCTGGTCGTTGGGCTCCCAGCTCACCCCTCCCTGGCAGCAGCCGGCAGGCCCTGGAAGGTCTCCCTCTGGCTCCCAGGCAGCGCGCTGGAGCCCGGTGGGAACGCCCTCTCCAGCAATTCCAGTCTGTTGTGCAGCCTGGGCGCGTGGACGTGGCCCGTGTGAGCATCTGCAGTCCGTATTCACACAAGCAGAGCTGTGTCTGCAGGCCTGAGCTGCGCTCCAGGGAAGCGAGGCACATACGCTTGCACAGATGTGGCCCCTCTGCCTCAAAGGCCCTGAGACCTCATCCCTGGGTAAAAGCAGAACGTTAATCTAGAGAACCAGCCTGCTTAGCACACACCCGAGGGCCCCTCCCCACCAGCGGGAAGACAGAGTTCCCCTTCGCCCAACTGTACTGACAGGCTGAGGAAAAGGGTGGGAAGGCCAGCAAGGGAAGGGAAGAGGGGACATCTGCCAGGCTCTGTGCCAGGTGCTTCACGTTTGCCGTCATGTTTAGTCTTCACAACAATCCTACGCTGTAAACCCATTTTAACAGACACAGAAACTGAGGCCCAAGGAGCTGAAATCACTTACTCAGGCCACATAGCCAGGAGACATCAGAGGCTTCTAGGCCTGCCGAACTTTTTCTCTGACACCACACTGGACTTACTTTCTTCACTCTGAATAGGGAGGGGCTTTAGGGTCCTGACCAGACCCGGGGCAGGTTCTACCACATGTTTCAGCCCTCGGTCACCAGCAGCAGCAGCAGCAGCAGCGGCGGTGGCCGTGCCGGCAGCATTGAATGGCGTTTGACACTTATGGAGGACTCTTACTTTTATTATCTCTGTTGGCCTGACGTGAGTCCAGATGTGCTCTGCCAGCGAGCTCACGGAGAAGGCTCCAGAGCAGGGAGCTGAGGCTATTTCCTCTCTGGGCCCCACTGGCTCCATTGCTGGGAGTGCCAAGGGCACAGGCCGCAGGCACGCTCTGCTTTTTAAGAGGCTTTCATCAGCGAACTTGGCCATCATTTCCCTGTGCCCACTCTGCGCCTGGCACCGTGCTAGGAGCAGGGGCTTCGGAGATGAGGCGAATGAATAGTCCCTGTCTTTGAGAGGTTTACGCATAAGTGGGGATTATAGACCTGGAAGATTAAGAATGATGATGGCGATGAAGATGATTGTTAACACTTAATGAGCAATTACCATTCTACGTGATTGACGCTTATTATCGTATTTAATCTTATTTAATCTCAATTTTGTAGGCAGGCAGTGATTAATCTGTCCAGAATGGATGGAGAGGCCAGTTACATCTTCATAGAGAAGTGGATATCAGAGCAGGGTTTTAAAGAATGAATAGGAGTTTGCTAGGCAGAAAACATGTGAGAGTGGATCAGGAAGTTCTGGAAAGAAGAAAAATGAGAAAGGCATGAGCAATGAATGAGAGGCACGAAACTGTGGTGTGCAGAAGGGATTCCAGGTAGTTCAGTGTGGTCACAGCAAGAAGTTGGGGAGTGGAGGGTGAGGTGTGATTTCAGAAATGAGGCCACAGGGGAAACAAGGAACAGTTCTTGGAGGCTCATGGATGCCAAGCAGAAAAGCTAGACTTTTTATTTATCCATTAAACAAACAGGGGTTTTATTTGTTTCCTACAATAAATAGCTGGGGAAAAGCAGTTCAGGTTGGCATAGTGGACCAACAGAGTCATCAAGGTCCCAGGCCTCTTTTGCGTCCAGCTCTACCATCGTTAAGGTTTTCCTCGTGGTGGCAGAGTGGCTGCCACACCTCCAAGCCTTTGTGTTCCCAGCAGGAAGAAGGGGGAAGGATAAAGGACAAAGATCTGCTCTTTGTGACGGGAGCTCAAACTTCACCTTGTGGCCAGTGGGGACCCAGTGAAGGGTCTGAGAAAGGGAGGAGATGGTGGCCAACATGTATGGAGCCCTAACTCTGTGCCAGGGAATGTTCTCAGTGGGCACTTTATACACATCACCTCAGCTAATCCTCAAAGCAACCTTCATACACAGATACCATCGTTATCCCTAGTTACAAATGAAAATGAGGAGACACAGAAATGTTGAGAAAATTGCCCAAGGCCAGGGGTGGTAGAAACTGGGCAGTTTGGTCCTGAGTCCTGCTGTTAACCACCACATATCATGCATTTTAGAAAGTACACTCTGACCGTGAGACGCCCCAGGTGAAGGGGACAGAGCCTGAGCAAGGGTGGTGGCCATGGGTGGAGAAGGGGGCAGGGAAGGAGGGGAAGAGCCAGGACACAGAGAGAGACTGGTGTGGGGCGAGGAGAGGAGAACCTCGGGTCTGTGTGACGCTCCCCTCTCTGACCCAGCCTCCTCTGTGGCCACAGGGCCTGCAGGGCTGTTGGCGGGCCACCAATGCTGGACACACACAGAGATTCTGAAAAAAAGTCACACCACCGTGGCAGGCACAGCCTGAGTCAGGCTGACTTCCACACTGACACCCACATCATTACTGTCACTCTGTGTGCAGACTCTCACCCGACACAGTGCCAGGGCCAAAAAAAGCATCAGCTGGTTTGCAGAGCTGGGGCCACGGTTAGATCATCGTCCTGTGCCTGGCAGATGGGAGCAGGGTGATGCTGACGTCTGCTGCTGACAGGAGCCTGGATACAGGCCCTAGGCCTGCCTAGAGGGGACAGGACAAAGATTTTGTGGCTCCCATTCCTGCTGGCCCTCAAGCTAGTCCTTGGCAATCTCCTGAGCACCTACTATGTGCCACATCCTCAGTGGGACGCTGGGATATAGAAACGAATCTGCTTCTCCGAGGTCAAGGAGCTCCCTGTCCCACACTGTCAGCACCCGGTGGAGGATACTGTGAGACAGAGAAGCACGCAGGGTGGTGGGAGCATGCGGAGCTGGTGCAGGGGTGTGTGTGGGGGGATGTGAAGCCAGCCTGGAGATCTGGGTGGGCCTCCTGGAGGAAGGGCCTGCCACCAACTCTTCTCTTCCCAAAGAGCAGATTTGGCCAGGCAGAGTGGGGCTCCCTTTAGAGGGACCACATGGAGTGAGGAGCAAAAGCGAGGCACACAGAGGACAGTCTTTGGGAAGACCAGGCCTGCTGTGTCTTCTCATCACACTCTGGCTCCTGGAGTCCCGGCAGCTGGCAGACGTGGCCTCTCACTGTTGCAGAAAGCACAGCTTAGTGCTCGCAGTAGATTGTAAAACTGACACAAACCTTCCCTTCCTTGTATCCACACCCTTTTGTGGTGCAGCTCTGTAGCTCCTCCTACAAGAAGTGGAGTCTATTTCTCTACCTGTTAAATCTGGGCTCACCCTGTGACTTGCTCTGACCAACAGAATGAGGCAAAGTGATGCTGTGTGAGTTCTGAGCTTAGGCCTCAGGAGACCTTGCCCACGTCTGCCTGTTCTCTTGGAACTGTGCTCGGCTGCCAGGGGAACAAGCCCAGGCTAGCCTGCTGGATGACACTAGGCATATGGCCCAGTACCCACTCATCCCACTTCTTTGCCTCAGACGACAATCAGTACTAAGCTGACCTACCCGCTGACCAACTACCCCACCCCCATTGCCTAGGACCTTCCTAATTTTAAAACTCAAAGTTCAACACCCCAGGAACCCCTTGAGTTGAGTCCCAGGAAAATGGGGGTGGCTGTTCACCCAGGCTGCCTTCAGATGCACGAGCGAGCCCAGCCAAGCTTCATCTAGGTCAGCAGAACTGCCCAGCTGACACCAGGGAGCAATAATGAATAGCTGTTGTTCTAAAGCACCAAGTTTTGGGTGGTTTGTTACCCAGCAATAGATAATGGGTACACTGGCATATCTGGGAATCAAGCCCAGGCTCTTGGCCTCAGTAGCAGTTGGGAACTGACTAGATTCCTCTCCTCGAGCGGGGCATCGAGGGGGTCACAAGGAGGGCACTGCAGCTCGGGGAGGCGAGTAACCTGCCTGGATCTCAGAGCCGGGGCGTACTTGCAACGGAGTGCAGACCCGGGTCTCCGAAGCCTTCCGCTTCCACCACGCCGCCTCTTCAATCAGCACATTTGTGCTGCAGTAACTGAAGCTCCCCCAGAGACTGTTGATTTAACAAATCTCTGGTCATGCTCGGGCTCGCTGAGATGGTTTTCTTTACAAGATCCAGTGTCAGACCGTGTGGTGTGACCCCTCCTCCCAAAGGACGATGAGACCAACACTTAACCACAAGCCACCGTCAATTACACTGTGGCCAGAGAGCAGGGCAAAGGCCAACGCTTGTCAGTCGGCGAAAGGGATGTGTTCAGAATGTCCCGAGACAAAGGTTGGAAGCCACACAGACTCTGGGCGGGAACAAGGAGCTGGCAGACAGGGATCTTAGTTCTGACTCTGACACACTCCAGCTGCATGACCATGGGCAAGTCACTGCCCTTCTCTGGCAGATCGGGTGTCAACTGATTATTTAAAATCTGGACTACTCACTGGGAATTTTTTGGGGGCAGAAACCATGGGGTGTTCAACTTTGTGTCTAGTACCTGATTTGGTGCATTATAGCTGACGGGGCAGGGGACCTTAGCAGATTAATCTGGAAGAAACGTAAGTTGCTTCCCTCTTCCACGGAAGAATGGAACTGGACTTTGTGTTTCTAGTGTCCGGGCATCTCTGCCCTGAAGGAGAGGTGGCTGGCTCTATTTTATTCCCAGGAGCTGCACACTCTGAGACAGACTGTGAGACCTTGCAGTTTTTGGAGAGAATGGTACTAAGAGGCCTGGTGGTCTCAGGAGTCTAGCAGGGAAAACCTGGGGCAAAACACAGCACTGGGAAGACTCCTCTCCTTCCAAGGGCCATGCAGGCTTGGGTAGGAAGGTAAAACTTTGCCACCTCAGGAGCCCAGCACTGGACAGACTGCCATGGGCCAGCAACTGCCTATGGGCAAAGCAGCGGTAGTCGTAGCAGTAGATGGAACAATAACAGAGCTTTTCCATACTTGGGAGGTGTTATGGATTGAATTGCATTCCCCCAGAAAATTCCAGCATTGAAGTCCTAACCGTTAATAGCCCAGAATGTGACCTAATCTGGAAACAGGGTCATTGCTGATGCAATTAGTTAAGTTAGGCTGAGGTCACACCCAAGTAGGGTGGGCCCCTAATCCGATATGGCTGGTATTCTGAAATAAAGGGAAAACTTGGCACAGACATCACACAGGGAGAATGCCATATGAAGATGAAGGCAGACCTTGGGGTGAGTCTTCCACGTGCCAAGGAATGTCAAGGACTCCCAGCAAACCCCCAGAAGTAAATGGAGAGGCGTGGAACAAATTCTTCCTCCCAGGCCTCAGAAGGAGCCCACCCTACCGACACCTGGCTCTCAGCCTTCGGGCCTCCAGACACAACTTGCTGTTGTTTAAGCCACGCAGCTTGTGGCTCTTTGTTATGGCAGCCTGGCAAACAAATAGACGAGGGGCAGTCTTAGAGAAGGCGGGGTGGAGAGGACCACAGAGAACCTTCTGGGCTCGCACCCATCTCTGTGTGAAGGCTACGCCAGTTTAAATTTGACTTAAGGATAAAGGACTGGGTTATGTATAACTCCCTGCCCCACAAGTACGACCATGAGACACTTTTCCCCGTTACATCACGGACAGTGAGCACCAAGGTGAAGCAGCCACAGATGTCAGAGAGGCACCTTCCTCTCCTTCACAGGGGAGAGATGGAGGTCCAGAGAAGTGCAGTATTTTTGTCAGGGTCCCACGGCAGGGAAGGGGTAGAGCTGGGACTAGAACTTGGGTATCTCCAAATGCGTCTCTCCAAATACCAACGCACCTCACCCAACAAGCACGAAGGGCTGTGGCATTTGTGTGAAATGCCGAAGCCTCTGTGGGCACAACTGTGTATTTAGACAGTCTCAAGAAGGGAAGGCAGCTGCAAGCAAAGTGGATCTTTCCATTTCACAGAGTATTTTGAGAGCCAGGAGGAATGTGGATTATCTTCCAAGACTGTGCCTTCCTAGAGGGAAACCTGGTCATGAAAAAGCTGGAGAGGAGGAAGTAAGTGGTTAGTTCCTAAATAAAACCTTTGATCTACAAAGAGATTAACCATTGGGTTCCTTTAAATAGAGAGTCTCCGAGGCCAGTGAAGTACCGTGTTTTAGAAATCATTAACAATGAGGGGAAGGGCTGGAGAGAGGAGGAGAAGAAGGATTGGGAACCAGAGTCCCATTCCAGGGGTGGGAGCCACATGTCACGGAAGACGATCAGACAGCAGTGGAATGTAACCTGAAATAATTGCATAAGTTAATGAGCAAAGAAGATCAGCTTTTGGACAAATTTTCATTAGCATAGCTAATGCTGATTGACATTTTACATTTATATAGTGTTTTTCACATTTCAAAGCACTTTTCCAACAATTCTCTACAAGCTCAAAATTCTAAGTTAGGGTGACCAATTTCTTTAACATCCAAAGAAGGTCGCTTTTGAGGGTGACAGGAAGCATCTGTGACAAGTATGCTGGGTCAGCAGGTGTAAACCAGAACTGTCCTAGGCAAACAGGGATGTGTGACCAGCCCACTACAGCCTCCAGAAGAGACTGGGTGATCAGGGACACCATCATTCACTCACTTACCCATTTATTCAACCAATGCCCAAAACCTGCCCCTCCTGTCTACTTTCTCTTTTTCCATTCAGTTGTTCAAATGAAACACAGGTTACTCTCAATTCTGCTCCTTCCCTCACTGCCCACCCCCAACTCCCATTCATCAGCAAATCCTGCCACCTCTGCCTGAAGTTACATCCTGCGTGTCCTTCTCCTCTGATTTCATCCTGGTCTTAGGCATCATCACTTCTCGCCTGGACAGCAGCAAGAGCGTTCTAATCTACCTCTCCATTTTCATTCTTATTCTTCTTATAATCCATTATCCCAAAAGCAACCAGAGTAATATTTCCAAAGTGTAAATCTAATCACATTTCCCCTTGCTTAGAAATTTCTAGCAGCTCCCTGCTGTACCAACAATCAAAAGCTGAACTCCTTATTTTGGCTCTATATCTTCGCTCGACAAGCATTTGTTAAACAAGCGAACACATAGTCAACAAGTATTTACCGAGTACATCTTATGGACTTATCAGGCTCATGCAAGGGATATTTTTAGATTCTGTGTTACCCATGTCACTGTTGGGAGGAAAACTCCAGCCTAATTTCTGATATTTATTTCTACAGGGGAAGAAGGGAGCCCCATTAGTGTCTGTCCTAAGTTCTCTCTGCACTTTTGGTCACAGGTAGCGGTGTGAGTTACGTTAGTGGTAAACTGAGGAAGAGTAAGTCGGACATCCTTGATTGAGCCTTGTCCTCCTTCCACTTGGCAGCTGGCAGCATTTTTCAGTGCTCCTCTGGGGGCTGGCACAGCCCCTGCCTTATCCAGCATCGCCCATGACCAGGTGGCTCAGGTTGCCTAATTCTAGGTCCAATTATCAAGTCTGGCTCTCACATGAAGCTAAGTTATTCATTATCAATAATAAACATGGAATTTGGGCTTCCATCTGCCACCCTTTGTTTACTTATCCATGTGTTCAGAACTCAGGTGGAGAAGGGGATACTATTTACTGGGCTGCCTCGAAGACCTCAAATACCCCTCGAGAAACAGGAGAATCCAGTTGCATAAAGCCTGGAGCAGAGCTGCTGGCAACCCAAGGGGACAGCAAGCTGGGACTGGAGAAATGAAAGCCGTAATAGCGCAGTTGCCGCCTGAGCAAGGATCATGTGGGACTCACAGTGAAAACTGAAGTACAAATTTAGCAGCCGCATTTAGCCCAGAAGAATGTCTTCGGGAATGAATCACGAAGGGAATGTTATCATTTATGCAAAGAGACAGAGGGTTATAAGGGAAAAGGTGGCTAGAAATTCTCATTTACGTTTATGAAAACAGATGGCCTTTTTGGAAAACAGAAAGCCAAAACAAAAGCATCATTTATTCCAGGAGTTAAGAGATTTTTCTATTGACATCACATCAAAAACCCATCCCAATGCTTTTCAGCCCCCTAGAGAATTCATAAATAGCACTTAAAATAAAAGCAAAACGAGTTTTCATAAGGATGTAAGTGATATAAGATTGCCTTGCCTCCCCCTACCCTCAACTTATCCTCCCTAGGCCTGCTTTTTGCCCAGGTGCCCCTGAAAACCTTCAGACCTCTCCTGGGAGTGGCTTGCAGGAGTTAGCAAGGGTGAAACCGAGTGCATGAAGCTCTTGGGGGAGAGACATACTGACTCATACCTCCCTATGGCTCAGATATCCTACAGTAAGTGAAAGACAGGATTGGAATCTTGATTTTGTTTCCTCACTATATTTAATTTCTTTTTCTTCAACCCATTCTTCCCTCTGTCTTCAGACTCCGATTTAAAATTAAAACCAATGGCCATGTCTGCAGCTAGTGCTGCGCCTGTTGCGTGTCTTCCACGTGCTTGTCTAGATCCATTCCTGCCTTTTTCCAGCCTGCTCTATGCCTGGGGAGGCTACTCTTTAACCACTGGGTCAACTGGCTCCCTCCGGCTTCCGGTTGGGTTCAGCCAGTGGGAGGCCCTGGCAGGGGGTCTGAGGAGGCTTGGGGGAGAATGAGGTTGGGGTACCTATTCTCCTGATGACCTCCCTGCTGGGCTATGGGTTGGCAGTGGCTGTGTTCCTATATAGCAGGGCACAACTCCTTTTGGGCAGCCCTTTGCTATAGCTACAGTACAGCTACAGCTCTCTCCGGGTTCCAGTAACTCTCCTTCTCCTTGCTCATCAGGTCTCTGAGCGACAGCTCCCAGCTGTTGCTAGCCTCAGGATGCTTCTCCATCCTCGGTGCTTGTCCTTGACCCTGCCCACGCTTTTTAAATGCTCCATTCACTACAATCTTTTCAACTACCTGAAATCTGAAAATGCCATTGTTTCCTGCCAGAACCCTGATTAATACGCTGTATCTCTATGTCAGTATCTATGTCTATGTCTGTCTTTAATTGACTTCAAATAGAACTCTATTTCTTTTCTTTCCTCAACAAACTTCTTGGACAAATGCCCCAGAAGATTTGAGCTCAGAAGGACTTTCTGGACTGTTCAGCCTGTGTCAACTAGTACTTATTTTCTAGAAGTCAATTCGTCAAAATACAGCAAAAACCTCTAAAAGTGTTCAATGTCTATAACTCAGAAATTGTAATAATTCTAACAAGTATCTCCAGGAATGCATGGGTTTATATAAAGATGTTTCCAGGGGTGATACTATTAATAACATACTTAATGACTGGTATGGGCACTCACGAGTGGAAACGGGGCAGGATGTATTACCATGCCAGTATCAACTGGCTGAACATCAGCGCTGGGTTCTCACTGTAGTATTAAGTAGCAGAGTGAATAAAAGTAGGAAACAACCCACAAGTCTAATATCCAGAGAAATGTAAATAAACTCTGCCATTCCATACGATGGAATACTACACAGCTTTATAAAACGATTCCATAGATGAATATTTAATGACATGGAAAGATGTAGACTATATATTGTTGAATGAAAAATCAGATCCCAAAATTCCGTGTGAAATGTTGTCCTGTTTTTAGAAGTTAAATAAAAGGTGAACTGTGTGTGTATGTTTATAGATCAGAGGGATCAACAGTGCTTATTTTTAATGTGGTAGGGTAATAGATGCATTTTATTTTCTTCCATTTTCTTATCTGTAGTTTCTAGCTTTTCAAGAATTAATAACTTAGCTAATGAGAAAATATCACAATGAAATGTATTTTTAAACAAAAATCACCCAGTCTAGTTTTAGAGATGTGCAATTTGGGAGATGTTTGTGAAATTTTGGTTAGGAGTCTCTGATTATTAACTGTTTGCTGAATGCACTGACCATAGGGCCAATCATTTAACTGGTCTCCTTAGAGGTGGTTGGTATTTCATAACAGTGAGATTCAGATCCCCAGGGTCCTCGGGCCATCTTCTTCTATATACCACCTGCCTCAGTTCTGCTCAATGGCCACTGACTCCCTGCCAAGACAAAGATGTGTCCCACACTGAGTCTACTGCCGGAATCCCTGGTGGTACTTTTCAGATGTGCTCTCTTCTGAACACTTAATATATTCCTAGCAGATTGACTACATGTTATTAATAACTGTATAGGCTGTCAATCAATACCATCTTCTGAGAGAGACTTTCCAAGTCAGTCATATTAAAAACCCAATTAAAAAAAAAAAACTAAAAAGTATTCTTTCTCAACAGTACTTTTAATTACTTGACACCTAATTACTTATTCCTTCATTTTTTACTCTGCCTCCTCTTCCAAAGGACTCAGTGAAGCTAATTAGCCAGCATGAAGCTGCATGCGTATGTGTGTGTATGCGAAGACAAGCTGGAATACGTGCATGCAGCTATAGCATTTGCTACGTAGTGATATGTACTGTACGTTATATAGTCAGTAATAATAATGTAGTATTTAGTAGCTGAAAATGCAGTCACACTCATTGTACTCAGGAAGGGGAGGCATGGGCCAAAGTATGCTGCTAGCATCAGTCTGCCAGACGGGGAAAGAATCAGGAATTTGCTGAGGGTGCTTTGGTTCCCCGACTGAGAGGTTCACTGCCATCACCTCTCACCTTGACTTGCTACAGCTTTCTGGGTGGATTCTCTCTCTGGTTTCCCCCTCTCCACGAAGCCCACTCCCCTGCCAGACTCGTCTTCATAATGTGCAGACATGACCATGCACTCGCCTGCTCCAAGCCCTGCCTGTGGCCTAGGACAGTTGTTTTTAATGAACTATTTAACATGCTTCTATCTTTCCAGCAGTGGGACTTTTTCCTCTAAAATGAAATTTATAGTGGCACGCAGTATATAAACAGATAAAGGAAGAGCTGCTCTAATCAAAGCAGGGGTGAAGGGCTATAGCCCCAGTGGGCTTCCCGGGTCTCCAGACCTATCGCACCCACTTCCCGGGTCTCCAGACCTATCGCGCCCACCATCCTGCATGTAACTACTTTAGAGCTGAGCTTCTCCGCCAGGCCAGTTTTCTTTTCCTTTCTTCCCTCCTCCCTCTTCAAAGGCTCGCTGAGCACCTATAGGCATTGCTCATTGCTCAGGGATCGAGCATTAAACAGACAAAGCCCGTGCTCCAGAATGTCAGAGTCTAAGGTGGAAGTCAGACGACAAACACATGACACGTTAGGTGATGGCCAGTGGTGTCGAGGGAAACAGAGTGAACGAGGAGGGAGGGTGGTGGGAGTGGTCTGGTCTCTACAGCGAGGCCAGGGAAGGCCTGTCTGGTAAGGTGGCCTCGGTGGGGACCCGTAGGGAGGGGGCAGCAAGCCCTGCAGCCCGCAGGGGACAGAGGTCCAGCAGGTGCAGGGGGCTGTGGCAGGGAGTGCCTGGCACTGTGGAGGGGACGCAAGGATGCCGTGTGGCCGGACCGGGAGAGCCGAGGACAGAGGGAGGAGACGAGAGCGGAGTGTCAGGGTGGACACTGCTTTGACAGATGGGTAGAGCCCCGTGGGACTTGGTGCTGCGTTTGCCTTTCCTCTGAGGTGGGGACTCTCTGGAAGGCTGTAAACAGAGGAGCGATGTGAGCGGGTTGAAGAGCGGAGCACAGAGGAAGCAGGAGGAGCAGGCAGGAGGCCCCTGCGATGACCCAGTGAGAGAGGGCCGGGGGAGGGTGTGAGAGGGGCACAACGGGGTCACACCCGATCCTGCACGTCACGTGCATTTGCAGGTAGGACCAGCATTATTTGCTGGTGGATTGAGTGCGGGATGTGAGACAAGGAGAGGAGACAAAGAGACGCTAAGGTGTTCAGCCTGAGCGCAGCAAGGAACAGAGTTGCTGCAGGAAGAGCAGCTCGGGGAGCAGGAGGGAAAACGGGGAATACGCTTGTGCCTGTTAGGTGTGAGAAGAGCGATTCCCTGTTTAGGTGGATATATGAGTTTGGAGTTCAGGGCAGAGATCCAGCCCAGAGATATAAATCTGGAAGTCACCTGCTCATAGAAGGATTTAAACCACGAGACTGGATGAGATCTCCCAGGGAGTGTAGAGCAGAGAGAAGTCCAAGGGCTGAGCCCCAGGGCACCCCAGCATTTAGAGGTTCAAGATGAAGAGGAAGCAGTAAAAGAGGCAGAAGTAGCGGGTAGTGAGGTAAGGCAGAACCAGGAGAGAATGGAGTCCTGGAACAAACAAAAAGGAAGTGCTTCAGAAGGAGCGTGAGCTCAACCACGTAAAATGCTGCCGGTAGGTTGAGTCACATGAGGACTGAGTGATGACCACTGTATTTAGTGACATGTAAATCCTCGGGGACCTTGACAAGAGCAATGTTGGAAAGGTGGTAGGAGAACAAGTCTGATTGGAGTTCCTCAAGGGCAAAGACCATCTCCCATTCATTTGTGCATCCCCCACCCTCACCCCGTGTCCAGCACAGTGCCTGGCACATCGTAGGCAATAAGAAAGATGAGCCGAAGGATGAACGATTTCCCCTATGAAGCCATTAATCTTTATGTTATATTTCTCTGTTCCAAATTTTTCTAATGTTTAGTACATGGATTGTGAATGAATCATGGATATAATTCATAAATAAAGTTGCAGATACTGAAGATGTGTAGTCAAAAACCAATTACTGTTAGGGATAGATGATAAAAAAATGTTTGAAGACCAAGCAACTGATTCAGTAGAGAGCCTGGCATATAGTGGGTGCTCAGAATGGTTTGGATTAATATTAGTTAATGTTTACTGAGCCTCAAGCCTGCTTCAAGAGCAGTGCTATGGGCTTTACACTCATTAATCCAACAATCCTGAGATGAAATCAGTATTATATCCCTATCCTATTTTATAGATGAAGAAACTGAGGCTGAGAGAGATGAATTGTCTCTCCCCCATATTACATAGTGAAAAAAGGGTAGCTTTGGGAGCTGAATCATGATCTTTCTGATTCCAAAAGCAAAGGTCTGGGCTTCCAAATTGCTGTGCAGATTTGATGGTGCCATCTTAAATAAATATTTTTAGGTACAGGCTGAACATTAACCAAAGCAATGTGAAAAGGGGAAATGTTGATTTTGCTTTTGAAGCTTCCTTACTAAGGTTTTAAAAATGCCTTTTGGCCAAAGAAAAAAAGGTGAAGGGTGGATCATGGGAACCTCCCCTGTATCTATGACTGTGCCCTCCTCCCACGTGTATCTGAGTGTGGAACTTCTGTAACTACCATAACAGGAACATGGCCATGAGGTAGACAAGGCCTAGAATCAGACATGGATTTCCTCACAGAAACCTTCTGACACATAGAAACTATTGATCCTAAAGATTAAGGAAGCGTCATGGTACAGTGCCTAGAACATTAGCCAGAAAGTCAGGCAGAACTGGATTTTGCTCCATTATGAGACAATGTTGCCTTGGTCAAGTCCTTTAATCTCTCTAAGCATCAGGGTTCTCATTTATAAAGTGAGACTAATACTGCATACTTAGCAAGTTTACAGGTCTGCTGGAACACTTAGTAAATTGTAGCTGCAGTGGTTAATCATGACTAGACTTCATGACTATTCATTTTAAAAATTTGTTTCTAGTAATTTCTGTTGTCCTAATCTTTTTGTAACAATGCAGTTAGAAATAAACAAGACCATTAATCTGAATAGGCCTATATTTATTAAATAAATTAAATCATTAATTAATAAACTTCCACAAAAGAAAGGACCAGGCCCAGATAAGTTCACCAGTAAATTCTACCAAAAATTTAAGTAAGAAATTAGAACAATTCTCTACAATCTCTTCAAGAAGATAAAGGCAGAGTGAATACTTCCTAACTCATTCTATGAGGCCAGAATTACCCTAATGCCAAAACCAGACAAGGACATTAAACAAAAAAGAAGAAAGAAAACTACAGGCCAATATCTCTCATGGACATAGATGTAAAAATCCTCAACAAAATATCAGCAAATAGAATCCAACAATGCATAAAAAGAATTGTACACCGTAACCAAGTGGGATTTATCCCAAGTATGCAAGGCTGGTTCAACATTCAAAATATCAATTAACCTATCACATCAACAGGCTAAAAAAGAAAAATCACATGATCATATTAATAGAGGCAGAAAAGGCATTTGACAAAATCCAATGTCTATTCATGACAAAAACTCTCAGTAATGTAGAAATAGAATGGAACTTTCTCAACTTGATAAAGAACATCTACAAAAAACCTACTGGTAATATCATATTTAATGATGAGAAACTTGAAAGCTTTTCTGCTAAGTCAAGAACAAGGCAAGGATGTCCCCTCTCACCACTGTTTTTCAATATTGTACTGGTAGTCCTAGCTAATGCAATAAGATAAGAAAAATAAATAAAGGGTATGCAGATTGGGAAGGAAGAAATAAAATGGTCTTTGTTCACAGATGACATGATTGCCTATGGTAGAAGATCTGAAAGAACTGACCAAAGAAATCTTCTGGATCTAATATGCAATTATGACAAGGTTGTAAGATACAAAAGTCAATGACTTTCCTGTGTATCAGTAATGAACAGTGGAATCTGAAATTAAAAACACCTTTCCATTTACATTATCATCCCCCAAAATGAAACACTTAGGTATAAACCTGACAAAATATGTACAATATCTATATTAGGAAAACCACACAACTCCGATATCAAAGAACAAAAATAAAAGATGGAGCAATATTCCATCTTTATGAATAAGAAGACTCAACATTGTCAAGATGTTAGTTCTTCCCAACTTTATCGATGCAATGCAACCTCAATAAGTTATTTCATGAATACTGACAAAAGTAGTCTATAGTTTACATGGAGAGGCAAAAGACCGACAATAGTCAACTTTATATTGAAAGAGAGGAACAAAATTGGAGAACTGACACTACTGGACTTTAACATTTCCTATAAAGCTGCAGTAATCAAGACAGTATGATATTGGTGAAACAATAGACAGCCAATGGAATAGAATAAAGAGCCCAGAAATAGATCCACGTAAATATAGTCAACTAATCTTTGACAAAGGAGCAAAGGCAACGCAATGGAGTAAAGATAGTCTTTCCAACAAATGGTGCTGGAACAATTGAACATCCACATTTGAAAACAGTCTAGGCACAGACTTCACACCTTTCACAAGAATTAATTCAAAATGGATCATAGACCTAAATGTAAAAAGCAAAACTCTAAAACTCCTAGAAGAAAACATAGGAGAAAACCTAGGTGATCTTGGGTATGACAATGATGTTTTAGCTACAACACCAAAAGAAGAATCCATGAAAGAAATAAATGATAAGCTAGACTTCACTAAAATTAAAAACTTCTGCTCTGTGAAAGACAATGCCAAGAGAATAAGAAGACAAGCCACAGACTGGAAGAAAATATTTGCAAAAGACTATCTAGGAAAGCACTGTTATCCAAAATATACAACAAACTCTTAAAATTCAATGATCAGAAAACAAACAACCTGATTAAAAAGTGGGCAAAAGATCTAAACAGACATCTCATCAAAGAAGATATTCAGATGACAAGTAAGCACATAAAAAGATGTCCAACATCATGTGCCAGTAGAGAATTACAAATTAAAACAACAATGAGATACCATTGCATACCTATTAGAATGGCCAAAATCCAAAACTCAGACAACATCAAATGCTAGCAAGGAGCAACAGGAACTCTTATCCATTGCTACTAGAAGTGCAAAATGGCACAGCCACTTTGGCAGTTTCTTAACAAACTACATATATTCTTCTCACATGGTCCAGCAATTGCACTCTTTGGTATTTACCTAAATGAATAGAAAACTTATGTCTAGAAAAAACCTGTACATGAATGTTTATAGAAGTTTTATTAATAATTGCCCGAACTTGGAAGCAACCAAGATGTCTTTCAGTGGGTGAATAGATTAATAAACTATGGTATATCCGGACAATGGGATATTAGTCATAGTTAAAAAGAAATGAGCTATTGAGTAATGAAAAGACATGGAGGAAACTTAAATGCATATTGCTAAGTGAAAGAAGTCAATATGAAAAGTCTACATAGTATATGATTCCCACTATATGACATTGTAGAAAAAGCAAAACTATGGAGACAGTAAAAAGATCAGTGGTTTTCAGGAGTTGGAAGAAGGAAGGGATGAGCACAGAGGATTTTTAGGGCAGTGAAACTCCTCTGTACTACAATGGTGGATATAAGACATTATGTACATTTGTCAGAACCCATAGAATGTATGACACCAAGAGTGAACTATGGACTTTGGGTGATGATGTGTCAATGGAGGTTCATTGATGGTAACAAATGCACCACTCTGCTGTGGGATGTTGGTAGTAGAAGAGGTTGTACATATGTCAGGACAGGGGACACACAGGGACTCTGTACTATCCAATCAATTTTGCCATGAACCTAAAACTTCCCTAAGTAATAAAGTTTATTAATTTTTTAAAAGGAAGACAAAAATCAGTCAGTGAATGAGTGAATGAATGAATTCTGTAATCCCGGCGAGTTGGGAGGCTGAGGTGGGAGAAATGCTTGAGGCCAGGAGTTCAAGACCAGCCTGGGAAACATAGTGGTACCTCATTTCTAAGAATTTTTTTGAAAATTTAGCCAGATGTGTTGGCAAGCACCTATCGTCCCAGCTCCTTAGGAGGCTTAGATGGAAGGAGCACTTGAACCCAGAAGTTTGAGGCTGCCATGAGCTGTGATTGTGTCACTGCTCTTAAGCCTGGGCGACAGAGCAAGATCCCACCTCTAAAAAAATAAATAAAACCCAGAAAATAACAAGTATTGGGGAGGATGTAGAAAAATTGGAACCCTTGCACATTGCTGGTAGAAATGTAAAATGGTGCAGCCACTGTGGAAAAAAGTATGGCAATTCCTCAAAAAATTTAAAAGTAGAATTATGACATGATCCAACAATTCTTCTACTAGGTATGTATCCCAAATAACTGAAAGCAAGGACTTGAACAGATATTTGTATATCCATATTTATAGCAGCATTATTCACAACAGTCAAAACGTGGACTCAACCCACAAGTCCATTGACAGATGACTGGATAAAGAAAATGTAGCATACACATACACTGGAATATTATTATTTGGCCTTCTAGCAGAAGGAAATTTTGACACAGGCTACAGCATGCTTGGACCTTGAAAACATTATGCTAAGTGAAATAAGATAGTCATTAAAGGACAACCACTGTATGATTCCACTTACATGAGGTACCCAGAGTAGTCAAATTCGTAGAGACGGAAAGTAGAAGGGTGGTTGCCGGGGCTGGGGGAAGGTAGAAGGAGAAATTATTGCTGAATGGATTAAGAGTTTCAGTTTGGAATATGAGAAGAGTTCTGGGATGGATGGCTGTACAGCAACGTGAGCGTATTTAATGCCATTGAATGAACACTTACAAACAGTTTAAATGTTAAATTTTATGTCATATGTATTTTCTCAACATCCCATACTAAGGTACAAATGACAGGTATAGCTTATGTCTTATATTCTGGTCAAAACCAACTATATATTTCCTTGAAATGAAATAAAAAAACATTTAAAGATAAGGAAAAAAAATAAGGTCCTTTACTTCTTGGTCCACGACTTCGACAAGTGACAGAATAGAAGCTTATAGCCTCACATCTGAGGGCAGCGCCCAACAGGTTAACTGGGCCAGTTAAATGGCCAGCCACTTTTCATACTGTGTCATCAGTGAATGGCTTGGTGCTCTTGGGCTCTTGGTGTCAGAAAGAGACAATGAATGAGGAATTTTGCATAGAAAGCCTATTTGCCACGAGTACTGGCATACACCATTTGATTTTTACATTGCCTGGACCACGTGAAAGCTGAAAAATCATTGCCCAAGGTTTGCAGTGAAATTGTCTATTCCTATCCCCAAATTCTTTATTCTGCTGGAATCATAAACCTTGGCAGTTCTTAGAAAAAGTGCATTGGCTTAAGGGAAAAAAAATTGAAAGGGAAGAACATTCACTCTGCAGAGAGTCTTTCCCTTTTCAAAATTCCTCCTGATATAGTTTCATAAAAATTTCCAGAAACATCTGCCAAAGAGGTAATACTCATAACCACAATAATGACGGTAATGCAGTTACCAGGTCTGAGTGCTTGTTCTGTGACAGGACTGAATATGGCATTTAACATACATAGAAGAGTTGGTTTCATTGTCCCTATAATCTTTCCAAGCAAATATTTTTTTAATCTCACTTTTAGAGAGGAAAAAACAGAGTCTTCAGAGAAATCTGGTGGTGTGTCCAAGGTAAAGTGGCGAAACTAGGATTTGAATCTAGATCTCTCTAAGTGCAAAAACGAATACATTCTTTCCTGTATACTACATTGCCTTTACTAACATTCCCATATCTTGGGTGAGTAATATCATCTTGCCAAGCCTCAAGCTTAGAGTTGGCTAAGCTGGTAACAGCCTCAGTTTCTAGGCAGGCGGTTGTGGCTCAGAGAGGAGGTGCCCTCGGTAAGAGAAGGGAGACAAGAATCCAGGGTACCGTTTCCCCTGGCACTTCTACCCCTGGAAGCCATGTGCAGAGCCTTGTAATAGCAATTGCATCTACTTGCCATGCAACTGGCACTCTAGTGGAGACTTTCCACATTTTCTCTCTGATACTTGTCGCAATTCCAGAAAGCAGGTATGCCATGCTCATTTTATAGCCAAGGCTCAGAAAAGTAAACGACATGCCCAGGCAAAGCAGCTCCTAAGGGGCGAACTTTCCTCTTCATCTTGCAGTGCCTAATGGCAGTAACCCAGAGCCAGTCTACACACCAGAGAAAAGCAGAGGGTGGTGAGATGATGAGTGAGGCTACCGTCCAGGAGGCGGGCAATCTGGGGACGTGGGGAGGGATGACGAGGGCATAGAGACCCTTACCATCTCAGATTTTCTAAAGAAATGGTCCACGTTGCCTAGAAGTAACAAATAAATAGCATGGGTGACTGTTCCTGGAATAAACTACTGTGAATCTATACTTGAATGCACTGAGCTTATTGATTCGCCTGCATCCAGGGTATATTATTAAGCACACGGCTCTAATTTATTGCATCTGAAACAGCCCCTTGGAGCCGGATCCTCTGGCCGTTGGCTTTGGTGAACGATTCTCCTCAGACCATGTACTCACATTGCAGGTGGTATTCAGGAAGGGTTTTGTTAATGAGCTTTCACAGGAGGGTGGCGTATTCATACAAGACTTTTAAACACGCTTCTTAGCTGTACTGCCCCCTGCCATTCCTCCCTCCCCTTCTTGTTCTGGATGTTAAACTCTCACACACAGCTCTAATGTTCTGATAATGCTTTGGGTTACTATGCCCCAGCTCAGGGCAACGACCTGAACCCCGTCTATTAATTTGACTACGCAAGGGGTTCAAGAGAGAGTAGTTACAATAATCCTTCCCACTGGGGAGAAAGGGAAAAGCGCAAGGCTAAGAATAGCAGCACATATAAATAAAACACAGCTTCTTCCTACCCGTCAGGAAGACGGGGCCTGCTACTTGCTAACGTGGTGGCCACAATTCCTGCCCAGCCCACGCACAGGTCCTTAATAATTAATCCCGGGCCCGCTCAGCCAGAAAGTGCTTCCTAAATAACCTTCTGTCAATAGTGGTTTGAATTAAGACCAAGTTCTAAATGCAATAGTTTTCAATTGATTGGCTTTGTGCCTTCCCCCTCCCTTTCCCAGTCTGCATCCTTGGGCGGGGCACGACCGAGACCATGCAGGGGAAGGATTCCACCCAAACTGCCCTGGGCAGAACAGTGTCTCCCTCCCAATTCATCTATTGAAGCCCTAACCCCCAGCATCTCAGAAAGTGACTGCATTTGGAGATAGAGCCTTTAAGGAGGCAATTAAGGTAAAACGAGGTCATATAGTGGATCCTGATGCAGTATGACGGGTGTCCTTATAAAAAGAGGAGGTTAGGACACACAGAGGGAAGACCACGTGAGGACTCAGGGAGATGGCCACGTGTAAGCCAAGTGGAGAGGCCACAGGAGAAACCAGCCCTGCGGACACCTTGATCTTGGGCTTCCAGCCTCCAGAGCTGGAGGGAAATAGATTTGTTGTTTAAGCCACCAGTCTGTGGTACTTTGTTACGGCAGCCCCGAGAACAGAGTGTCACTAGTGATTGGGAGGGAGGGAGACTTACCGTTAGTTATTCACGGCAGCAGGGCCTGTGTGCCCAACACCGCCTCATGAGACCTCACTTAAGCCACACAACTGTGGGGACACTCGCACTTCCCTCCCGCGAGGGCTCTTTTCAAAGGATCTCTGTGAACTGAATTTTTCAGTAGCTGCACATTTTTGAATCAATTATAGGTAAATTATGCATCTCCCTTGTTGCCTGAAGTTGGGGGAATAAGAAACTGCAGACTGGGGTTGAGAAGGGCAGCGGGAAAGCCCCAGCCCAGGACCCTGAGGATCTGCTCAAAGCTGTGGAACGTCCCAGGAAAAGACATCCACGCCCATGATGTCTGAACTCAATTTCAAGGGTTAATAGAGACTTGGAAACTCACTCACAAACTCTGGGGGACTCATGGACCCCAGCTTATGAGCCCTACAGTAGAGGGTTTCAGTGACGTCCTCAAAGAGATGAGATGGCGGAGGAGAGAAGATGGGAGGAGAGGGAGGAGGGAAGGGTGGGAGAGCGGAGGAGGAAGGAGAGAAAGATGAAGGAGGAGGAGGCGGAAGGGGAAAAGGGAAAAGGAAGGAAGGGAAAAATAAAGGAGAGAACAGAATGGGATTGAGGTTGGAAAAGAGGCGTGAGGAGGGAGGGATGGAGGAACAGGGAGGGAGAAGTGGGGGAGAAGAAGAGGGAGGAGGGGATAAGGGCCGGGGTCCGTCTGCGGCTGGCCCAGGCAGGGCCACAGTGGAGGACGGGGCGCAGTCGCTGTACATGCAAGGCCCGACCTCAGAAAGGCAGTCACCACGTGGAGGCCCAGACATAGGGAAATCTTAGCACGTGATACTTGCAAGCATGCAAAATCAATAATTCAACATGTCACTGAGATCGTGGAGGAGGCATCCTGAAAAGTTCTTAGTGCTCATGAAAATTATTAATATTAGTATGAAATTCACAGGTATTAAAATAGACGTAATTGGCATAGTTCTTAGGTGGGATGTCTTTCTTGTTGAATTTTAGGGAATGTAATTTTAGGGAATGTAAAAACATGCATAAGGGCTTAGCAAGCCATTTAAAACACTGTACGAATGTGAACACAGATATATTATGGCATGGAATGCAAAATTTCACATATTCATTATTTGTGATCTTGGGTACGCTGCTTTAACTCTATTAGTTTAAATTCCCACATCCGTAAAAAAAGAAAATCTATAAGAAGTGATGTAACATATGTAAACTCTCTGCCTGTAGTAGGTGCTCGACAAACATGCGGACCCTTCCCTTTTTCCATAGGCAGTTAGTCCCCCCGCCCCACCCCCCATTCCCACAGTAGTCTCCTCCATGGTCTCACAAATACCGTACCATCATTGTATGTCTGCGTGTCTGTTTCTCCCACCAGGGCGTGTGCTTCCCAAGAGGAGGACTGTGTCCTGTCCCTATCTGATGCCCAGGCCTTGGTGCCATGCTGGCATACAGTAGGTGCCCATCAAACAGTGGCAAATGAACCAAACATTCCCTTTGCAAACACTCCTGTGCTGCCCTGTGATGGCTCTTACAGTATCATTCATCGCTCTTCTCCCTCCTAGGATGAGAGCCCCTTGAAGTCCAAAGTTAGGTCTCCACCATCATTTTATCCCGGGTAAGTAGTGTCTGGGTAAGATGCTGCAGGGCCTCGGTAAATATTTACAAAATGGATTTTACTTTGATTTGAAATGGACCTGAGCTAATATTGACTGGGTGTCACAGTTGGCATGAATAATAGAAGAGAGGGGTCTGTGAGTGTAGCATAGAAGTTGCTAGTGCTGCAGGCTTTGCCAGGCCATTACTTATCCAGGTGGTCTCAGTTGGTGGTCTTGCTCCTGGTGCCAGACCACGGAGTGCTGTGGGACCTCCAGGCCGCTGATGGCACAACTGCTTCAGAGGGCAGTTGGTCACTCACGGTGCCAGAGGGCAGCGTCCCCAATCTAGCAGGGTTTACATAATTTCCAGTCTACTGACATGGTGGCCCCTCTGGGCAGCCTTCTGGAACCTTCAGCCCAAGCCACACTGATCTCTCCCTTCTCTGTGCTCCTGCTAAACCCTGTAGCTTTATCCCCATTACAGGAGAGTTCACTGTTTGCATGTGAGTCCTACTTGGTAGACACCATCACTGTGGTGTTCTAAAAGATGGTCATGCTTTTCAGTTAGACAGACACAAACTTCCATTTTTGCCTCTTGCCAGCTACCCGTTAAATGGCCCTGGGCACTGACTTCACCTCCTGAGTCTCAGCTTCCCGGTTTGTGAAATGGGTATAAGAATGCCTGCCTCACTGCTGGCAAGAGGCTTAAATGAGATAAAGCCATCGAGTGCTAGGCCTTGTGCCCTGTGAATGGCAACTCCCTTTCTGTTTCCTCTCTTTGCTCTCTTTGGAAGACAGGACCAAACCTTATTTTTCCTTAAGACTCTCAGGACCTCGCACAGAACCTGGTAAAGGGTAGATCCTCGAAATTTATTTTGAGACTCAATAAATGAACAAGAGTCAAAATTAATACAATGCTATTCCCTAGCACCTCAAGAAGCGTTGTGAGGACCCTAATACAGAGAGCCCCTCCAGACAGAAATACAGGCTGTGGTTGAATATGTGTAGAAGAAATCATGTAAAAATGTAAATAGTCAATATGAATAGGTGGTACAATACAAAGAATGTGTTTTTTCTTTACGTTGCAAAGCAGTTTTAATTATAATTACAGCTTAAAGAAAGATCCTCAGTACAGAGACTGCATCAGAGTGTTTTGGGCATAGGAGAAAAAGGTTTGGAGCATCACCCAGGGGAAAGGGTTATTTTCCCCACAGGGATGCAGTGGAGACAACCTTTTCCGGCCATCGGTTCTAAGTTGCCTCTTGGGACTCCGTGTGCCGCAAGGAGGGGGTGGGAAGGGGGAGTCGCAGAAGGCAGAGGAGAAACTCAAGCAGTCTCATGGACTCCTCTCATTCTGCCCTCCCCACGCCGCCCAGCTCCCAGGGCCCCCCAACCCTGAGCAGTGGAGGTCCGGGTCCAGCTCTCCCACCAGCCTCGCCCCCCCAGCACCACCCTCACCATTTCCTAATGCTCTGCTGGAAACCTCATAAGCAGCTGGGGGCCGGGCAGCTGGAACTCAGGTCTCACAGAGGGCACCACAGTGCGCTTTTCATAGGCAGTACTGATCCTGACCACTGACATTCTACGGCATCAGGGCGGTGGGATCTTTTATGGCTTTAGTCCCTTGTGCTCCTCTTTTCCCTAGGTCCCAGGGTGCTGTCTGGTGGGGGGCATGGAGCACTGGACTAAGACCAGGAGACAGGAGTTGAGACCCAGCCAGCTCCACCCTGACTGGCTGTGTGGCCCCGGCCAGGTCACCATCTCCTTTTGCTCTCAGCCTCCCGAGTGCAGAGCTGGGCTGGATGGCCTCTGGGGGCACTGAGCCTGCAAGTGCCTGTCCACACAGCAGGGGCCCTGACACCGAGCACTGGCTTGGAGGGAGGCAGGGAGCCAGAGACACAGTCACCCACTCACTCTCTCAGTGGGCTGGGGGACTGGTTCCCTCTCCCCACCTTGCCGGGAAATGAAATGAGAAGCTCACAGCGGTGGAGGGTAGTCAACCTGCCCAGGTCACACAGCTAGAAAATGGCAACCGTGGTGGGTTTGGGGAGGGGCAGAAAGGATGGGAGTACGTGGAAATTGGGGGCAACCAGCTGGGGAGGCATCGGGGGCCATGAGAGTGGACGGCAGGAAGCATCCTGCAGGCTGGACTGAGGGGAGAGAACGCCAACTTGAGCCCGAGGGCCCTGGACTCCTTAGCTGTGTGACACTGGAGAAGTCACCGTGTGTCTCTGAGCCTGAATTTCTTTACCTTTGAAGATAACAACTCCTCCTTGGCCCATCTTGTAGTCTTGTTAGAAGATCAGATGAGAAAACAGGTCTTAAAGGTGCTACTTAAAATTCTCCAGAGTCCCAGCCTCACCACTGATTGGTTCTGTGGTCCCTTGAGCCTCAGTTTCCCTGCCTATGCAATCGGGATCCTAACATAGCCTCCCATGGTGATGTGGGGAGCAGTGCCGATGTCTGAGGAGGCAGTCTTTGGCCAGTGCTCTGTCCATGGTGGCCAGATGGAGCACAGACCTGTGCACAGGTGGAGAATCACCGTCCACGCTTCCTGAGGGAGGCGGCTTTCAGAGAGTGTGGCCCATCCCAGGCAAATGGAATGAGAACCAAAAGCTACTCAGAAGCCCGTGCCCAAGAGGTGCCTTGTTTGCAGTTAATCCCAAATCCATGTCAGCTTGGGAGCATTAGTCCCAGGCTGGGCATTGAATCAGGTCCCTCTGACCCCAGGGCCCAGGTTCATAGTCACCGTGCTACATGCCTTCTGTGGACCCACCCAGAATTCCAGGTTCAACACTCTCCCCACGTAATCCTCCCTGCCTCCCCCAACCTCTTGTGATTTCATTTTCCCATTTGGCATTTTGTTTTGATGTTCAGGGCATAAAGGGCCAATAGCTTCCCCCAAGCTATTTCTCCTCTGAAGCAGTGAAATAGCTTTGCAATTTTGGAGCCATTTAAAATGCATTGTTTTGCTGGGGGACCTGGTGGGGGGAAAACCTGGCTTTCTGTTCTCCTAAATCCTAGCACGGAATGTAGCAGGTTTCTAATCAGGATTTTTTTTTTTTCCTGGAGTCTTGTTAGTCATAAAGGCAGAAGCCTTTCCGTGTGTACTGTGCTCCCTGTGGAGGAAGAGGAGAGTTACACGCCTGCAGGCTGTGTAGACCACAGAAGGGCTCAGAGCTCCCAGCTGAAACCTGGCCTCCCCAGCTTCTCTGTGTGTGACCTTAGCCTGGGCATCCTCCTCTGTGGGATGGCATTCACCATGGTCAGGAAAGAGGGTGATGCAAAAGGCCCTCTTACTCAACGAATATTATTTTTTTTACTCAACAAATTTTTTACTCAACAAATAAATATTATTATTACATGGTGAGGATGAAAATCACTGTCCGACCCCTGCCCTAATCTGTGGCTTCTGCAAGGCCAGCCTCCTTGATTAGGCCTCTGGCATGTGAGGAACCTGGAGCCGTGAGGCCAGGACTGGGTTTTCTACAAAAGTTCTGTCTTCTTCCTGGTGACTTGGCCTCCAAGACACAACCTAGAGGTCCGGGCTACAGAAACTGAAAATACAAGAAGTGCCCAAGCCCAGGTGCCACCCATGAACGTTCTGATTCCATTGGCCTGGGGTGGGGCCCAGGTGGGGTGGGGGGCTGTGCGAGGTGGGTGTCTTTTAAAGCTTCCGGGTAATTCTAATGAGCAGTCAGGGCTGAGAAGCTCTGCCTGATTCCTCCTCTCCCCTCCCTCCACACTCTCTCCTTCTCAGAGTCCTGATTTCCTCTCCTCTTGATGGGTGTGGGGATGTCACAAGAAGAAACCATCCCCAGACCAGTTGGAGCCATACAAGTGTGCTCTCAGCAAGCCGGTGAGTTGGCAGCAACACACGCAGCCTGTTTTCAGGCACAGCTTTGCCTCTGGGAAAAACTGCTGCCAGTCCTGCTTCTAGCCGTTTCCATGCACTTAATTGACAAATACTCTCCGGGTACCTACTCTCGTCCAGCGCGGAACAGGATGCTGGGGAAGCAGCCGGGAGGACAGCAGCACCGTCCCGCCCTTACGGAGCTTCCCTTCCGAGGGGAGGGGCGATGGGCATTTGAACACTGGGCCCAGGAACTAGGAGAAACGATGAAAGAGGGTGCTGGCCTGGTCTGGGGAAATCAGAGCAGCCCTCTCTGGGGCAGCGACATTCCACCGAACCTGAGGGTGACGACCAGGAGGTGGCCAGAGGAAGAGGGGACGGGGTCTGGAGGAGCCCTTGGTGTTAGTTAGACAGGGCTTGCAAGGTAGAGGAGCTGGACGATGGCGGGGCTGGGTGGAACAAAGCGGGGGGTGGGGAGAGCGGGTCAAGGTGCGAGTAGAGAGGTGAGACGGTCACTGCACAGGTATTGATGGAGAGGTAGGATAACGTGGCCATGGCAGTCAGGAGCATGGCCACTGGACCTGGCGCGTCTGGCTTCAAACCCTGCCTTAGCCACTTAGAAGCTCTGTGGCTTTGGGCTCTGCACTTAATCTCGCTGTCCTCGCTGCCCCCATCTCCAGATTGGAGAGGATACTACTACTACCTTCTTCAAAGGGTTTTTGTGAAGACTAAATTCATGAATTTGTGTAAACCACGTGGAAGAGTAGCCGGAACACAGTGAGTACTATGTAAACATTTGCTAACATTATGATTATGTGCTGGGCGCTGTTTGTCTCCTCATCTGCAAAGTTAAAGATAATAATGCCCCTAACTCAGAATGCTACCGTGAAGCCTGAATGAGCAGGTTCAGGTGGAATACTTAAAACATTACCTAATACACGGTAAGCAGGCAATACAAGTTCACTATCTTCATTATTTATCGTTAATCATTATGTATGCTGGGCAGAGGATATGGGACTTCTTGGAGCAAACTTGCAAATGACCAAATATCCAGAAGTGGGCGAGGCACTCTCAGAGGAGGTGCCTTCACTGCAGGCATAGAGTCACGGGCTGGACAGGGCACTCAAGCAGGGCGCTAAATGAAGTGCCCTTGCAGTCTAAGAATCCATGATTCTACCATCTCTAATCTCCATCGATTTCTGCCTATCTCTAAAAATTTTAACGAACATGTCCTGGAGGCTTTGCCCTCAGACAGTAATCCTCTGCTGCCTGTTTTCCTACGGTGGCAAAGAGACATTAAATCCAGGCAACGCCTCTGCCCCAGGGCTGACAATGCCTGCAATGAGAGTGCAAGGGTGAAGTGGTCCCCTGGGTTGGTGCAACCTTCTCTGCCCTCACAGCTCGCAGGACACCGGCAGCCTCACTGCACCAGCCAAGGTCGCAGCGAGGCTGATGAGCCGCTCCCCGGGCAGGCTCCTTCTGGGATCAGCTCAGGACCCACAGGGTCTCCAGAAGCATCCAGGGCTCTTCTCCTCCCTGCTGGGGTGCATGCAGTTCATTGCTGCACCTAAAAATAGCAGTGGTTATTCAGGGAAACACACTGTGCTCTGTCTCTAGGAATGCCAGCGCAGGGGCCTCTTTCAAAAATAGAGCCCCAATCAGGTGTCTTCCTAACTCCATGGCTCTGCCTACCAGGCCCAGATCTTTGGCAGCTTCCAGAGACAGGGCAGGACCCGATGCTGGGCGTCACACAGCTGGGGGAGCGAGAGCCGGGGTTCTAGGATCCCGCTTTGTTTCCTTCCAAATCTCTTGATCTATCTCCACTTAAAAAATCCATTTCACCTTATTCTAGGTAGTATGGAAAACATCAAAGGTAATCTCAGCATCCAGAAACAACCACTAATTTTAGTCTGTTCTGCCTCTCTCTCTTCTGTCTACATGCACCACGCACACACACACACACTTGTAGAATTGGGATAGTGTATTTCACATATAGTTTTTTTCACTGAATATCATATCAAAGGTGTTTTCCCACATCATTAAATATTCTTCTACACAAGCTTTTTAATGAGAATAATATAAAGATTAAGCACATAAGGTTTGTTTCAGAAAGATCTGGTTTCAAGTCCTTGCTCTGTCACTGACAGGTTTTGTGGCCACGAGTAGTGATTTAAACTTCTCAAACTTTAGTTTTCACATTTATGAAATGGGGTCAGTAGTAGTAACCATCACTGCTGGGTTGTTATGAAGACAAAGTGCAGGACTTTCCTAATAACTGCTCAGCAAATGCACGGAATAATAAATAATAACGATAAACTCTGTTAACTATGATTGAGTCAATGTTTCCCCTACCGACAGGATTCAGCTGGTTTCTAAAGCCCATGTTGCTCCACCACGCACCCATCTCCCCTCTGGGAGGTTATGGAACTCGGAGAACAGAGTTCAGCTCCTGGGCTGGCGGCTCCTGGTCGGAGACGTTCCAGATTAGTAGCAGGTTAGCCGTGGATGGGGCAGGGGTGTGCGAGTTGGCAAGGCCCCACACCTGCGATCTCCTGTAGAGACCTGCCCCCACCTCCACCACGACAGCCTCGCAAAGCTCTGGAGCAACGCAGCAAGGCACGGCTGCGAGTCAGGGCCCCGTGCCCCCACCCTAACGTGAAGCCTGGACGGTGGGCCGCCTCCTCTGATTCTCAGCCAGATTCCATCCTACTGTCTTTTTTCCTCCAAATCCAATTCCCTAGGAAGCTGAAAAGTCTTTCTTCCCCACACGGATCCTTTCACTGTGCCTGGAAAACAAGCTGGGCCCAGATGAGGAAAATGGCTCAGAAAGGTTAGGTGACAGCTCCACAGTCACACAGCTGGTCATAATCAAGCTTCAAGCTAATTGAAGCTTATTATGGGCTAAATTTTGTCTTATCAAATTCATATATTAAAGCTCTAACCCCCAGGACCTCAAAATGTGACTATATTTGAAGATAGGGCCTTTAAAGAGGTAATTAAGGTGCAATGAGGTCATATGAGCAGGCCCTAATCCAATATGAATGGTATCCTTGTAAAACGACGAAAGGCCATCTGCAAGCCAAGGAGAGAGGCCTTAGAAGAAACCAAACCGCTGACACCTGATCTTGGACTTCTAGCCTCCAAAATTGTAAGAAATTATGCACAAAGAGTGCAATGCACACCATCTGGGGGATGGACGCGCTTGAAGCTCAGACTTGGGGGGAAAAGGGGGCAAAGGGCAACATACATAACCTAAACATCTGTACCCCCATAATATGCTGAAATAAAAAAAAATTAAATTTCTGTTGCTTACATCAGCTGGTCCGGGGTATTTTGTTATGGCAGTCCTAGCTAACTAATGCAAAACTGAAAAACAAATACAAAAAACTCAACGGTTTATAAGGTCACAAAGTAATTCCATTTTTTTTATTCTTTTGAGTTTTATAATGACCTTGTAAGGTAGAAAGAATATTTTATCCCTACATGATTGGAGGGAATCAGTGAGATGTAGGTAAAGTGCTTGGCCCAGGGTATGGCAATAATAAAAGGTAACTTGTCCTCACCTCCGAGCACTGTGCCTGCCAGGGATTCCAAGTGGATGAACGGTGGGTGGGAGCCACAGGGGAGACAGTTCTCAAACTCCGTCTAAGGAAGAGTTGCCCAAGGGTGCAGGGGCTTCCTCAGGAGGGAGTGGGTTCTGCCAAAGGACACACGAGAGCAGAGTCGGATGGCCCCTAGAGCAGAAGCCCCGGGGATGAGGCTCAGCAACCTGTGTGTTTCACAAGCCCTGCAGGTACCTTTAGTGCAGTGAAGTTTGAGGACCAGTGGAGACTGGCCAGGAAGAATGGAAAGGACGTGACGACATCTAACAGCCCTGCAGAGCCAGACACCAAGATTCCAGAGCACACTGACTTCTCCCTCTCCCTTTATCTTTCAGAGGCCACACATGTGTCAGCCAAAATGCTGGGGGTTGACTTGTGTCCTGCGGTATCAGCTGACCACATCCCATCAGTGAAGCCGGGAAAAAGCTGCCTGGGAGTGCTTCAGATTGCACTGTAGCTAGTGTCCCCTAGAACATGCTATAGGTTCCCCCATCAGTGCTCAAAGGGCTTCAATTTGCCGTCAGAGAAAATCTGGTCCAGAAAGGGCAAGGGTCATCCAAGGTCACACATCAGAGTGATGCAGGCCAAGCTTTTCAGGCAGTAATTACTCCTCATCAACATGTGGTCATGCTTGGTGCCCTTAAGGGACAGGGGCATCTATCAAAATTGCTGGGGGCAACTTCTGTTTTCATCCCCCCCTCTCTTTGGCTCAGCTGGCACATGGATGCCTTTCAATTCTAGGCTGATCATTCTTGACAGAATATTTCAAAGTCAAGGAGGAGGCAGGAGAGGACAAAGCTGTTGCTCCAGGCACAAGCACAGCCTCTGAACTTTTTGCCTGTCACTAGTAGTTTCTGTCCACACTGGGGGATTATTCTGCCTTGGAAATACTTCTGCCAATGGCATTACAAGTGATTCATACTCCAGTTGCCTTAATACCCGGAGTCACCCAGGAGAGAAGCTTGTCAGACCTTGTTTAATCAGTCCTGTCAGGGAGTATGCTTGAAAGATGGGCACATTATAATTATGCCCCACGCAGCTTTCTGACCTTATTGGCCATGCTACAGAGGGTCTATAGGAAGGAGCTTTTGTTCCAACTGGTACAGCAGAGCCCACCACTGGGACTCAAGGACATGAGTGACTCCAGGAGCAAGACATTGGACAACACATAAAATATGATCTTGGCTGGGAGATAGCAGTTGGGAAGTTTGGGCTTGGCCACTTGCTATTTTATCATCTTGTGGGTGGGGCCTGAAATTTACATTTGTAACAATAATGTCGATTCTGGTGGTCCAGAGACCATGCTTTGAGAACCACAGGGAATAGTAGCCTGCCTTGCCTTCCTCATGGGCTTCTCGTGATGACTCCTTGGGAAGACCTGTGGCCAGTCCAGTTCTGCCATTTGCCTGCTGTATAGGAGCCCTGGACCATCACTTACCATCTCTGAGTCTTCAGTTTTCTATTTGTAAAATAAAATAATAACTCCTACTATGTGTACATCAGAGTGGTGAGCGTCAGAGAGAGAAATAATTAGGCAAAATAGTTCTAAACATTGTACAGACGATTCACATAAACGTACACCCAGAGTC
Organism: Avahi laniger; assembly: GCA_963575035.1. Taxonomy (NCBI): domain Eukaryota; kingdom Metazoa; phylum Chordata; class Mammalia; order Primates; family Indriidae; genus Avahi; species Avahi laniger. The sequence continues at coordinate 12,348 of CAUYSK010094337.1, read as the reverse complement.
GGAAGCTCTCTGAGATGCTGGGGATACTGGCACGAGCAAACCAGAATCCCTGTCCTTCGGGACCGTAGGGGAGAATGGGGAGGACAGATGAATGACCCCTGACAGGGTCAGTGCAGTGACAGAATCACAGTCGCCTGCAGAAGCATGAAGAAGAGCTGGGCCGAGTGGCTTCAGGCCATCTGACTTTATCTGTCAGGCAAAGGGAAGCCATTGCAGGGCTTTAAGGTGAAGCGACCTGGTCTTATAGTTGTGCGGGCTGGAGAATGGACCACAGGGAAGGGCAAGGCGAGAGGCAGAGAGGCAGGGAGACTGAGGAAGCTGCCACGGTGATCTGGGAGTAAGACAATGGAGAGAACTGGACGCATTTGAGAGTTCCAGGAGAGAATTCACATGGCTTGGTGACTGATTCGATGTGTGAGACAAGGCAGAACTAAGATGGTGGCCAAGTTTCTGGTTCACCAGCTAAGACAGGAGGACTGGGGTGGAAATGATGTGAGTCTGGTTTGAGGCATGATGAGCCTGAGGTGTCCAGGATATGCAGGTCTTAGCTGCCTCCTGTACACACTGGCCACAGTACTGCCAGGAACAGACACCTCATCCCCTGGGCCACTGCCACTCTGACTGCCAGATCTTACTGGCTGTGAGGGGAGGGACTTTTCCCCTTCCACCCCCTCACGCCCTGGCTTTACTGAGCCGCTGTTCTCTGCCTCTCCAACATGCAGCTGTGTCTTTCCCATCCACAGAATCATCTCTGAAATGAACAACAGTAGCAATCAGCAAGCAATCATCTTTTCTTTCCCCTATACAATGCCTGGGTATGCAGATGATGTTTGTGATTGTTGCAAAAATGATGGCATGAAAAATACGGCTTCTGCCAAGGAAAAGGAGGAAAAGGAAACCTATTGGAATAGACTCACATGGTTCAGAATCCACTGAAGCTTCCTAACCTGGGACTTGCCAAGGTTCTTTGCCCTCCGTGTGTGTGTGTGTGTGTGTGTGTGTGTGTGTGTGTGTGTGTGTGTAGCGGGGGGAGAGCAGGATGTAAGACCCTGCCAGGGTGGGACAGCCCACAGCAGAGGCCCCTGGTAACCCTGGAAACTAAGGTGGTGGTGGAACTGTTCTGACTCCCACCATGAGCTCTGGGCATTAACAAAGGGCAGCCCTCTGGGCTTTCCACTCGCACACAGCTGAGCTCCCAGCCAACAGAGCGGGGGAGAGAGGGTGCTCATGGAGGTGCTAGGTGACTTTAAAAGCACCCCAGACAAAGAGACTAGATGAAGCCCCTGGTAATAAGCTGTCACTGTTACTCTGTTTCAAAGAGAGCCACCTGCATCCCACACTGTGCTAAGGGCTTTACCAGCCCATTGTCATATTTAGCCTGTCCTCATAACTGTCCTGCAAAGTTGGTATTATTAATCTCATTTTACAGAGCAAGAAAATGGAAGGAAAAGTTAATTACAATATCACAGCTAGTAAACAGCAAAAATGGGTTTCCAACCCATGTTGCTTCATTCAAAAGCCCACGATTGTGCTATAATCAAAAAGACAGTTAATAACAAATGTTGGCGAGAATGTGGAGAAATTGGAAGCTTCATACAGTGCTGGTGGGAATGTAAACTGCTACAGCCACTTGAAAACATCCCAGCGGTTCCCCCAATGGTTAAACATGGAGTTACCATAGGACCCAGCAATTCAACACCTAGTTCTATACATGCCCAACAGAAATGAAAACATGCCCAAAAATTTGCATACCCGTGTTCATAGCAACATTATTCATAATAGTGCAAAGGTGAAAACAACTCAATGTCCATCAGTTGATGAATGGGTAAGTAAAATATGGTATATCCATACAATGGATTATCACGGTGGTCACCTTTATCCACAGAAGATACGTTCTAAAACCCCCCCGTGGATGCCTGAAACCGTGGATAGTACTGAACCCTATATATTCTATGCTTTTTTCATATATATACATACCTATGATAAAGTTTAATGTATACATTAGGCACAGTAAGAGATAACCAACAATAATTAACAATTAAATAGAACAATTATAACATACATACAGCCAGACCTCTGTATCAGTGGGGGAGTTGGTTCCAAGACTCCCTGCAGAGAATGCTCGACTCCCTTATATAAAATGGCATAGCACTGTCTGTACATATGGATTTTGATCTGCATGCGGTTGGTTGAATCCATGGATGCAAAACCCACGGATATGAAGGGCTAATGTACTGTAATAAAAATTACATGAATGTGGTCTCCCTTTCTCTCTCTCAAAATATCTTACTATACTGTACCATGGGAAACAAACTGCGGACAGTGAACTTCGGATAAGGGGAGCTACTGAATTTGCTAACAAAAAGAAATGATATACTGACGCATACCATTACATGGATGGACCTTGGAAACACGCCAAGTGAAAGAAGCCGGTCACAAGTTATCACATATTGTATGATTTCATTTATATGAAATGTCCAGAACAGGCAAATCTATAGAGACGTAAAGTAGATCTGTGGTTGCCTAGGCCCGGCTGGAGTGGGAGTGGGGATGGTGAGTGGAGGTTTGGGAGCAGGGTGTTAGAAATCTGCCGTAAGTGTAATGGGTATGGGTTCTTCTGGGGGGAATAATGAAAATGTTCTAAAATTTATTGTGGTGACGGTTGCCCGACTCCATAAGTATTAAAAACCATCGCATCATGTACTTTAAATGGGTGAATTGAATGATATGTCAATTATATCTCAATCAAGCTGATATTTTTAAAAAGCGATGATTAAATATTAACAGAGAAAGAATGAAAGGAAGAAAAAGAAAGTAACCATGACTCTTCCAAGTGAAAACATCTGAAATTATTTTTTTTATTCATTCATCAAATCTTGAGCCCCTATTATGTGCTAGGCACCTATCTCTGGGAGTCTGGGTGGGGAGGTAAGATGTGGACACCGATAACCATGCTTCATGGTAGATTCAGCCGAGGAAATTAAAAGCAGTAGGATGCTATTTCACACCCACTGGATTGGCAAAAACTCAAGCCTGACATTCCCACAATGGTGAGAATGCAGGCACAGCTATGCCAGTGCAGTGCTGAGGAAGAAGAAATAGGTATGATTTGGAAACAAATGTGGCAGTGTTTGGAAGAGCTGAAGATGCACACACCCTATGACCCAGCCAGCCTGCGCTCTCCTAGGGCGTAGTGGGGAGGAACTCTTGCACATGTGCACAAGGGACGTAAGCAAGAACATTCACCACAGTGCAGCTCATGCCAGAAGACTGGAAATAACCAACCAAGTCCATCAGCAAGAGAAAGGATAAGTGTTATGGTCACACAATTGATAATACACAGTGATAAATTCCAACATAATGCAATTTATATAAAGTTCAAAGATATACCAAACAATATCTATAATTTGTGGATACTGTACATATATATGTAGTAAAAATATAAAAAACATGTGGGAATGATCAATACCAAATTCCAGATACTGGCTGCCTCTTAGGAAGAAGAAGAGTGAGATTGGGGGATACCCTGGGTCTTTTAATTGTACCTATGTGTCTTTTAAGAAGTTACTTGCCATATCTCTTTCATATGTTTAGTTAAAATTTGCACTGAGATAATTGTAGATTCACATGTAGTTGTAAGAAATAATACAGAGGGAGCCCTTGTACACTTTGCCCAGTTTCCCCAATGATAACATTTTGCTAATGTATAAAATACTGTCAGAACCGGGAAGTGGATATTGATACGACCCACCAATCTTACTCCAGTGTTCCCAGTTTTACTTGCATTCGTGTGTGTGTATGTGTTAAGTTCTATACAATCTTATCAGCTGTATAGGTTTGTGTCTCCATCACCAAAGGTGAGATAGAGAATGTGTCCATGGCCGCAAGCATCTCTCATGTTGCCCTTTCATGATCCCACCCACCTCCCTCCTACCCTGGTGCAATTCTGCAACTCCATCAACCACTAACCTGGTCTGTATTTCTAAAATTTTGTCATTTCAAAAATCAGTGCAATTACACAGTACCTAAATTTTTGAAATTGGCTCTTCCTTGCTCAGCATGATTCCCTGGAGAGTCATGCAAGCTGTTATACATTTAGAGAGCTTATTCCTTTTAGTGTTGAGGAGCATTCGATGGTAGGAACAGAGCACAGCTCAGTCACCATTCGCCTGCTGAAGGACATCCAGCTAATTCCAGATTTTGGCTATTACAATAGCTATCATGTTTTAATTCTTCACCTAGGTGGTGGCTTTTCACCATATTATTTCTTCCATATTACTTTTTGATAAAAAGAGCATTTTGTGATGGAAACAAAGGAAGGAAGAGAGAAAGGAGGCACCACTAACGCTGAGCCAGCCTCGTGCAGCCACTGTGCTGAAGACAGGACAGCCCAGAGTGCAGGGCTCAGGCCGACAGCCGGGGCCGCAGCTCCGGGCCACTGGCAGGTCTGGAGTTTGGGAAGTGGGGCCTACGTGTCCGCTTGCTTCAAGGTTCTAGGACTTACATGGGAGCAAAGAAGCCTGTCCACGTCCTTCAGCCTCTGGGGCAAGTGCTTGGGGAACCCCCCTTTGGCTGCAGAGCCCTTTCCCCTGCCTGGGTGTGTGGGGCGGCTGCCCCCAAATGGGGAATCATAAAGAAGGCAGAAGAAAAGAGGGTAGTGCTCAAGGTGGACAGAATGAATTCTGGCATCTCCTGAAGAGCCTTGAGAAAGATCCAGAACTACAACAGAGTGGCTGCCTGAACAGTGCTGGAATACAGAATGCCAAGTAGAAAGAACTGGAAACTTTCCTCTAATTTGAGGTCAAAGCTGTTGGGACTTTTGTTGCCAATGCGTGGATGATGAGGCCCTGATCCTGTCTGTGACTGCCAGGTGCGGGGGAGACAGGCTTCCTGCGTACGTCTTCCACCCCTCGCGTGTAGCTTTAACCTTCTTTGCCTAAATCCCTGCAAATGGCAATTGTGAAGTTCTGAGTCCTGGGCAGAGTGCGGGCCAGTGGCAAATTCATGCTATTTACATCCACTGGGGGCCTGCCTGGTGCTCAGACGCCTCCCTGCCCTCAAGAGCTCCTGGCTGGGATATGTGGAAATGCCCCATGTGCCCAGAGAGTGGCGGCACGTGCTGGGAAGGCCATGGAGGTGCTGTGTCTGCCCACTGTTGGATAGAGGCAGGAACAAGGCAACCAGCCAGTGAGGTCAGGGGCTGCCACCTGCAAGTTCATCTTCCAGAGAGGGCGCGGGATTTTGACAGGTTCAAAGTATCCAGAGCACTGCCCACCCCCAAGGGAAGAGCATTTGTAAAGCCTCAGAGGGCAGGAAGTACTGCCATTAAAGCTACTACGGCTGCTGCTAATAATAGCATGACAACTAACATTGATCGAGGCCAGGGGCCCTGCCGAGAGCTTCATGTGTATTATCTTATTTGACCCCAACAACATTATTTTATTATTATAATTGCGATAGGAATTTACACATAAAAGCACAGAAGCACAGGGTGGTTGGGTAACTTGCTTCAGGTGACACACTCTGGAAATAGGAGAGCCAAGATTTGAGCCAGAGCCTGAGGTCCTTGCCATTTGTGATAAACTTTTCTGCAAAAAGGGATAACACCGGGCCTTCTGTGACACTATGAGAAGTTTGGGCTTCTCTGGACAGCAATGGGAAGCCACTGACGGTCACTAACTGGAGAGGGTCACAGCAAAGCTCTGGTTCAGGAATGCTACCCCAGAGGCCACGTCGAGCTCCCTCCCCAACGTCTCTGAAGGCCCAGCACCTTGGTTTTACCATTATTCTTCTGTGCCCCTTCTTGATTTTGCATACCAACATTTTGGTGAACTAATATTAAGCTCATTTTGGAGAATTCGGCAACATCTTTCGCCATAATCGCAGGTACCTGTTGAGTTTGCCAAACCAACACAGGAAGCATCCTTTCTCTAGAGTGTTCTAGACTCACTAAACTCCACATGGTCCATTCCTCCTCCATCTCCCCACTCCAACCCTCTACTGGGCAAGGCTGGATCAGAGACATCCCTATGGCCTCCAGGACCAGGCACAAGCACAAGGAAGCCTAATGGCAAGTATTTCTCCAAACCTGGATGCTGTATTTCTCGAGGCTCCCCAGGTCCCACCCCTGGCTCTGGACCCACGTGGCCATCCAGGGCTAGACCTTGCCACACTCCCTTGTCCCCTCTCTGAGATGTTGCCACATAATGGGAGGAAAGGACAAAGCCTTTGCCGTCGGTGGGTTCTGGGTGCAAGTCCGGGCTCTGTCCCTTGCCACCTGAGTGAGCAGTGGGAAGTTCCCGCCCTCCTTGGGCCTAGGTTGGCAGAGGAGGTTGGATGAGAAGACACCAGAGGTCTCTCCTGCCCTGCCACTCCTCCTGGAGGACCCGCAGTGCCCAGGGCTGAGCAGACCCTCATCTCCCCAGCTGAGAGGGCAACGGCATCCCCTTACCCTTCAGTGGGCTGTTGCGAAGGCCCACAAGAGGACAGGCAGGAAACACTGGCCAACTGCAACAGGCTTCACAAAGCAGGAGATCATTTTACCATTTTATAACCTGGTTTGTCTCCAGGGCCTCCCGACTCTCTTTCTTGTGTGTGTATGTTTCCGTCGGTGGTCGGAGAAGAGCGACAAGCGGGGAGGCCGAGGCTGGAGGAGGGTGAGGGAGCTGCAGAGTGTTCCTCCAGACCACGTTTGGATTTGCTAGGCCAGGCCCTGACATGCTCTGAACCACTCAGACACTGTTCCTCGCCACAGAAGACAGGTCTTGTGGGGAACAGAGCTGGAGTCAGAAAAGGGCCCCTCTGCCTGGCGCTGCAGAACACAGCAGCGCTCCCTGGCGCGCAGGCTGGGCGCTGTCTCCTGTGTGTCAGCAACGTGGCAGGGGCGACTCTCCTGTCGCGCCTGACTTGGACGTGCCCAGACGGGAGTCAGAGGTGGCAGCCATGCTGGGAGGATGGCTGGGACGGGCTGGAGGAGGGAGACAGACACGCTCGCTGCTGGGAAGGAAGGCTCTTCCCTGCCTGCCTTGGGCCAGGCACCGGGATTCCGAATCGAATCAGCCTCCGGCCCCGCCCTGAGGAAGATCCAGTGTGGCAGAGCAGACGGGAGCCCAGGCGCGGAAGGCAAGCGATTGAGTTGTCTGGGGCAATGTCCTAACCTCTCTCAGCCTCAGTTTCCTCATCTATGTAACATAAAATGGGAATGATGATGAAAATCGTGGTTGAGTTGCTGCGAGAGTTAAAAGAGATGATATAGTAAAACGTATAACATAATATTTCATATAATAATGTTAGTCATAGTTACTGGGGGGAGAGAATTAATCATCCAACAAACATGTAATCAGGGCCTATTACGCGCCGGCATTATTCAGGTAATTCTAATATATGTAGACCCGCCGCCCAGGGCACTTGAGGACGTTGACAGAGGGCAGCAGGTCCAGGGTGAAAGCAGGGCCATCCAACCTTCCTTTCTCAACCCTCTCTGCCAAGCTCCAGCCCCTGCTCCACAGGTAGGCCACTCACCCACTGCTGCGCCTGCCTGCGCATGGCTCTACTGTTTCTTCCCTAAATGGTGTTACAGAGACCTTGGGGGCCAGGAGCTCAAGTTGAGGGCCCCGAATTAGCTTGCAACCCATCGGAAATCCCCAAACTCTCCCCCTTTAAAAGACAATCACTGAAAAGACTCAACTCCATTTGGACTTTTCAGCTTCCCCGACATGAATTTCTCCGAACAGGTTGCATATTAATTGTGTCTATGAAGGAAGAACCAGGAAATATTGTCTTCGATAACCCTAAATGGATCCCTCCATCCCTCTCTTAGATATTTCCAAGAACTCCTGGGACATCGTACATTTATTTGGTCCCAGAGAGGGGAACTCTCCTGTGGATGCTATTCATGGCCCACAGGACTTACTGTCTAAAAAGCAATTCCCTCAACAAACTCCCATTTTTTTCCCCCAGAGACAAGGTCTTGCTCTGTTGCCCAGGCTGGTGTGCAGTGGCGTGATCACGGCTCACCTCAGCCTCAAACTCCTGGGCTCAAGCGAGTCTCCAGCCTCAGCCTTCTTAGTAGCTGGGACTATAGGTGTGTGCCATCATACCTGGCTAATTTTTTTAAAAAATTTTTTGTAGAGACGGTGTCTCAATATGTTGCCCAGGCTGGTCTCAAACTCCGGGTCTCAAGCAAACCTCCTGCCTCAGCCTCCCAAAGTGCTGAGATTACAGGCATGAGCCATAGGCCCTCTCCTGAACATGTGCACATTGGGCTGCATGGGAGTAGGGAACCAATAGACGGTAACATGTATTGAGTACGTACTAAGTGGTAGGAGCTTTACATGTATGATTTCCTTTAATCCTCAGAACAACCTAATGAGAGGAGGTGTTATTATTCCATTTGATAAATAAGAAAACTGAGGCACAGAGAGATCAGTTAATTTATTCAAGGTTATACAGGTTGTTAAATGAGGCAGCATTTGAACTTGGGTGTATCTGGCTCCAATGCTACTGCTTATTCTGTTATTCCAGTGCTTCTCCATCCTTCTTTTCATTATAACCTTCCCATCCCCACCAACGGGGCCTATATACACTTTTCTTTTTTTCCAAATCCCATCTCTCCTATGAAATTGTCCTATGAAATGTTAATACAGCAGATACACTGTATCCGTTTACTTGCTGTGGCCCTTTGGAGCACCACGAACCACTGGAATAGCTAAGATTACTTTCAGCCCCCAACCAACCCACAAAAACCAATTTTTCCCCCTTGAGAATGAGATGGCTCCTCTTGAGAATGCATAAATTATACCAGTGGTTCTCAAAATGTGGTCCTCAAGTGGGAGAGGGAGCAAGAAATAGCAGAAATAATGAACAAAAGAATCAGATCTCCAAATACTAGAGGTACCGAAATGATCAGATTCAGAAAACAATTGTGTACATTTAAAGAAGTATATAAGGGTAGTGAAAGCATCAAAAAAGAACAGACTATCAAAAAAGATAAAGTATTATAGCTTGAAAGATTACTAACTAAAACTTCTAGAAATGAGACTGATGTGTGGGCTTCCTTGGGCTGTTCTTCTAAATATGGCTTTGCAGTATCAGAACGCACCTTGGCATTGACATCAGAAAAGTGAAATGCTGTGTGACTTGAGCCAATCCCTGCCTGTCTCTGGGCCTCAGTTTCTCCATCTGCAAATGGAAAGTGGAACTAGATCACCTCATAAGTCCGATTCTATAAACTAATGTTCTATCATACAACAGATAACATCTACTGGGTGCCTGTTTTTTATGCTACCCATGATTTTAAGCATTTTACATGTTTTTTAATTCTTACGGTTGTCCACTGAGGTATGGGCTCTTATCATACTCATTTTACATATTAGGAAACTGAAACACAGGGATATTAAGTAACTTGTCTAGCGTCTGGTGCTGGTACGCTAGTATTGGACCCTATCGGTTTGATTCCAGAGCCTGTTTTCCACCACTGTACTGTTACGGCCTTGTAACATCCTGGGATTCCAGCTCTAGGGTTTCTTGACTTCTCAGGAGTCTCTTGGAGTATGGGTCACCCAATGGCTGGTACACACTGTTAACAGCAACAAGAATGCCCATTCCGGTGGGGCAGCAAGAACACCATAAAGTCAATTACCAATTGCAAATATTATTAAGTACATCTCTGAGCAAGGCCTTTGCTGATTTTAGACAAGAGCTATTTATGACAGAGTAGCAAACAGTGACAGATTGCGGGGGCTTACCTTCTGAATGCCCATTTTTGGAAAATGATCCATTCTGAAAGTGTTCCTCTATGCCCTGGTTTCCTCATGTATGAAATGGGGATGATACGAGCACCTAATATCACTGCGTTGTTGCGAGGATTAAATGAGCTAACGCAAATCAGGCTTAGAGTGAGCATGCCACACACGGAAGTTCTTAATGCTGCTGTTCTTGTTATTATTTTCAACCCAGTGGGAAGAAGCTGGGCTTTGCAAATGACCTTGCTTCAATTCCAGGCTCCCCCACGTCCTAGCTGTGTGACTTAAAGTCACTGACCCTCTCTGAAGCTCAGGGCCCCGTCTGTGAATCAGAATAACAATGCTGAGCTATCTGGTACTTGCCCGGGTTAAATGGACTGTGAAATGCCTAGCACAGAGGCTGACATCTAATAGGTACTCAACAAATGCCTGTTCTCACCCTTGGAGTGTTTTCTGCACACGTGGCTTTTCCACTACGGTTAGAATCCAAACAGGCAAAGGATTCTGTGCCTCTTGTTGACTCATTGCTCTTTTCCACCAGGGGAACTTTCACAAAAGCAGTGGGAGGTGGGAGATGTCTAACTACATCCACTTTGCAGTGGGTAAGTCAAGGCAGCACAGTGAGGGAGGTCCCCAGCCTTGGAAACGGGCCCTCAGACCACGACCTCAGCTGCTTTGGCTAAACTGGCCACCAAGGTATGCAGCCTCAGATGCAATTAGCAGCAGAAAGCAAGCCCTATGATTAGGAGGATTGACTCCACCAAGGGTAATGACACTGACCTTCCCATTGTAAATAAACTAGGCACATGGCTTATAAGTGGCTCTGTGATCATTCTGACTGCACACTCAGGATGGCAGCGGCACCACCCCCAGGAGGCAGGACAGGTAAATAAGGATCACATCAAAGGGGTTTTGGACAGGCAGCAACATCCGCAGCAGTGGCTGCGCTCGCTCTGCTCACCCCAGCCCTGGCCGGCCTTGGGAAAGGGCAGAATCCACACTTGGCCTCCACGGCTGCCCTGTTATGGCTTCCCAAAGCATGGGAGGCTGGGACCAGAAATGGTTTTCTCACGGGGATTCTTTTTTGAGCAAATAGGAAACTCCTGGGTTTCAAGCTCAATTTGTAGCACCTTTTGGATTTCATCTTAGATGACTTGCTCCTTCTTCCTCCCTAAGACTATTCATGAGTTCAGCTGGTCCCGGGACATTAATGAAGCAAATACTGGGTGCTGGAAGATGACGGTGGCCAGGGAAGGCTGTGTGCATCCCAGGTGTTCTGGGTGACGGCTGGAGGTGCAAACTTGGGAAGGAAAAGAAGGCTAGGAAGACAGACATGGTCTGGGAAGGAAGCCTGAAACCAGCATGAGGTTGCGGTGGCCACCCCAGCGCTGCCGAGGATTGCTCCAGCCCCACCAGTCTGAGCACGGCACCCTGCCAGGCCGGACTCAGCAAGTTCTCCCCTTGTGGAGGACAGCGTGGTCTTTCCAAAGGACAAGACAGACAGGCCTGGCTTCAAACTCCAGCTTTGCCACGTAGCAGCTGTATGTCCTTGAGCAAGATGCTTCTCTGTATCAGTCTGATCCCTGGAAATGGGGATATTTCTATCTCATAGAGCCAAAATACATAGGTTTCCATAATGAAGATAAAACATGCAATGTGCCTAGCACAGAGAGTAAGCCATAGCAAGAGTTCAGCAAATGTTCATTTATCTTTGCTCGATAGACATCATTAGCACGATACACACTTAGCGTTGTACGGCTTGTCCGCCTTACTCAGTGTTTAGACAGGAACTAGGGTGTCCCATTTAGGATTATTTCTTCAATCTGACCATGAGAAAAAATATATCTATCCCAATCCCCTTGAGTTCTCAGGTTCCCACTGCCAACCGGGATGGGTTCTTGCAGGGTATTACCACTCAATAATTTCTGAGTTACTAGTACCTCTAGTTAACAGCAACTCAGGGTTTACATCTTAATTGTGGTCATGTTGTCTACAAAAAGTAAGCAATATGAAAATGGAGATATGGATTGTCGGCTGGCTGCATGGAAGCTGCCACGGTAGATGTCAAAAGTGTGGAGCAAAGAAGCATTATTGGTGTTCCTGTTCAACTTTCCAAGAGCTAAAAACTATATTTGTGGAGAGATGACAGAAACACATTTTTAAAAAGAGCAGTATGCAGCAGTAAACGCTCTAGGCCAAACAAATGATGCCAAGCCCGTGTGGACTAGTGGGAAAAGCAGTCATGGGCCTTAGAGGCAGACTGACCCGAGTCTGGAGTTTGAATCCCCGCTCTGCCATTTGCTGGCAAAGTATTCTGGGTGGGGGTTAGGGGTGGGGGGGGGGAAATGAGGGAAAAAGCCTCAATTTATTCATCTGTAAAATGGGGAAAATACCACCTAATTGTTAAGATGATAAGAGGACACGATAGATGCTGGCACATAGTAAGTGGTCAGTTAGCTGTTGATTTCTTTTCTTCTTTTTCTCATTTCCCCCCTTTTTTTCCTAAATAACAGACATGACTTTATTTGCTAATGAATCAGAATTAGTAGTGGATGACTTTTATCTGCCCGTTGGTGACCACGGTCCTCTGTGTACATACATTTGT